>JAGXCT010035096.1:0-12267 GCA_022495035.1 Philopotamus ludificatus
AAGGATGCATTTGATTTGAAAAAAGGTGCATTTGACGTGAAAAAACTGTATTTATTTGATAATGTTTGAAAAAATCAACAAAAATTTATATATAGGTTAAAAATCGTAGCTCAATGGTCTGAAAACCGGCCCTAGATCATTTGCTTCAACTAAGAGCTATTCAATGCATACATATTAGATTATAAAATACATGTAAATCTCGGTTAACCGCAAATATGGACAATTGAAATCAAAGGTGTTAAATTAACAGATAATTTATGCAATGAATCTTCTTATTATGATTGATTTTTTTGGCATAATTTTCGTGAGATCGCCGATTTTAGATTGGAATAAAACATGTTTTGAGGTAATTGCGCACAATTCCAGACGAGGCTATCTAAATCAGTGTCAGCGACAACAATGGCGATTGTGGAACACCGGCCAGCGAGTGCCGTCTCTCAAACGGCTTCAGAAAATGACGGCGAAGCACCTCTTTAGCGCATAACTAAACGCCCGGGCGTTCTTCGGCGAATGTTAATTGAATTTCACCGCCGCCCAATATGAATTGCAACGTCCTCGGCAGCTGCGCCCGTCCGAAACCGAGCCGGCCATTGTTCTTCGGCAACGGTTTTCTTTTCGGTGCAAACTGGTTGGCCATATAATATATATTGTGCACATATCTGCAAACACGAAACGTACATGTCGGCGCCGTACGCTCTACAGTTACTCCATTGCGTTCCTCGGCACCAGAGTTGAGATGTTAACATTGTCTTTTTTTCACATAATTATGGGAACTGGGCGAAAAACCGTGGCGTGAGCACGAACCCATGCCATTAACAACCTAAAAACTCACACACACTCCGTTAATTTTCCGAACGATTTCTCCGGATGAGGCGATCGATCGTCGCGGTGACGGCATCAGATCATCGGACAAAAGGCGCCTCGAGACGATCCACACTTGAACTTGAAGCCAAGTGTTGCACAACGGAATATTTTCGTTGTTATTTAACATATACACAACGGATGATGAGCACGCCGGAGGTCACAATGCCACTGAGGTCGCCGTCTAACAAGAATCATCTCGAACAATACGGAATCATTGATGCGACCCAATTTTTTTCCCTCGCCGCACATTATTCATTAACATTCTTCGGCTGTGTCTCAGTCCAATGAACGCCGAGTGCAAATATTTGCGCATACAGCGAAAAAAAATATATAATTCATGGCTTAATTATATCGCAAACCTGTGACAACAAACGCGATAAATATTTATAGCAATGAATCATGCGGAAAAAATTCTGCACATCCCCGGCAACGGATATCCATATATATCAATGGTAAAAGTGAAGAGTTTACCATATATGAATTAAATGAATGATGATTTACGGCGGCCATGTGGGCCGTTGCGGAATAATAAAAGAACAGCGTTGCCGGAATGCATTTGGATGCAAATTTGATGCAGGCTGATTGCAGATTGTTGACGCGTGTCCGTTGCAAGATGCTGATGGGAAAGTAACCGAAGCGAACGAAAGTAAAACCGGACGTTCTAAAACGAACATGTTTTGGTCATATTTTTAATCTATCGCTAAAATCGTCCCACAGACTAGTAAAAACTTTCATTGAAAGTCCCTGAATACGGTGGTCCAAGTCGACGTTATGTATCACGACTTTTGATAAAGTCGATCATGCTGGACTCATTTTAAAACTAGATAGTTTTGGATTAGCGGATAATCTCTTACGTTTCTTCTAGAGTTAGCTTACAGAGAGGAAACAATATGTGACATACGACTCCCAAACGTCTTATGCTTACAATACACCTTCCAGTATTACGCATGGGTCAAATTTAGGAACTTTATTATTTATTTTATTCATAAATGATATTCATCAGGTCCTTCAATGTAAATTTTCACCTTTCGCAGACGATTTAAAAATATTTCGATCCGTTACTTCAACGGATGATGCCCTTTCAATGCAGTTGGACATTGGGTAATATTAAATCATCTTCCGTTAAGTATAGGAAAATGTCAAACTATGACATTTTCTAGATCAAAGGAGCCCATCATCTTTAATTACAGACTTGGAAACGTAACTCTTCCAAAGCAATCGCCTCAGCCCAGAACAATTTTCTGAAGCTAGAACTTCTGATAAATCGTTCTAAATTGCACCTCAAGTTCCTCATACTTTATACAGCCTAAATCCGATTATTTGGACCATTATTTACATTTCAAGGACCCCATTTATGTTATTCTTGGTGTGAACCCTCTGACAATATCCTCATCTATAGACACAGCTAGTGTTTCTGCTCGAAAATTTTCCAGTCTTTGTATTTCGTGATTCTTGAGAAGTTATTCAATTTCTGGATACCTTTCAAAAGATACAATCATGATAAAATACTTTTAATATTAAAGGAAAAAAAATAACATGAATAAGACATTTTAATTTATTTTTTTCCCCGCTAGGCGATTTTCTCGAAGGCTTTGTCTTGAGAAATTCTCATCACATAGCACCTTATTTATACGAGAGCTTGCTCGAATCAGGTTCCATTATTTGCGCGACTTATGATGCTTCAAATTCCCTTAGATTAAAGAAATTTCTAAGATATCGCTACATGAATGAGTTTGGATTCTACTCAAGTTTATATCTTAGCGCATGGGTATAGGGGTATCTCGAGAAAAGAAGATCAATATGCCTGATAAAGCACTTCTTTATGCTGTTGAAAATCAACAGAAAGACTGAAATCATTTTGGCTAAAAAAAATATTTTCACTATATTCTAGAAGTGAAACCTAAGCTACATGGCAAAGACCTAATTAAAACCACGTTGGTTAACATCTAGAGAGAGAATAGCACAAACAAAGCAGCAGATAAGCTACCACTTGATAAACTACTGCTGATATTCTGAAAAGTAATCTGAAGAATTATGGAAACAAAGGCTATTGTAGAGCCCTGGACTCATCCAACAGCCTTCTCCACTTTATCCGGTCTGCCGTTACGTCGATCCATCTTCCGGTAAGTTTTAATGATATGTACAGTGTACTCCAACCACTTCAGCCTTGGTCTTCATTTCCTCTGGGGACAGGAAGGCTTGTTTACCATAATACGAGGTATGTAATAGAGCATCAAGAATGTTGGGCTTATCTTGAGAAATTCTCATTACATGCATAGCACCTTAGTAATGAGGTTGCTATACGATACAATTGGTTCGGTGCTTGCTTGAATCAGGATCTATCGTCTGGGCACCATATGACGCTTCGTCGAATATCCTCAGGCTAGAGAAAATCCAGAAGAAATTCTCATGATATTACCCGAGCATGGATTCAGGGTTGACTGGGGTATGTAACTCTCGAGAAAAGAATGTCAAAATACTTGGCAAAGCTGTTGGTTGTCGCAGTATATAACCCCCTTGTACTATGCGAGTTGCCCTTATGGGCACCACCTCACTACGCGTTCGCGTGTACTTTTTCTTCCTCCAAATGTGAGGACAGCTGCTCTCGGAAACTCTCCAGTAACCATAGTTATCACTCTGCCTAGCCAACAACCGACTCTTCGTTGATCTTTTATATGAGATTTTAAAAATTCATTTAACGTTATTTTCTTTATTTCTATATAATAAATATAGTATTTATTCGGATCATAAAAATTAGTACGTTTTTTACTGTTTTTTTTGTGCATAAAATATATAATTTTTTGCATCGATTCTGCGCTCGTTCTGGTCGAGACAATCAGCAAACGAACGCAGTGGCTTGGCGAAACTCAAGATTCCGGATTGTTCCGCCAAATTTTCATACAAATTTGGAAGACCTCATTGTGACGTAATCGTCAGCAGCAGTTTTGACAGCTGGTCGCCATTGTGCGAGCTTCTATTCGCGAGTCAAGAACCTACCGTATTCGGGGTCTCATTCAACACTCGACAATGGAAATGGAAAAAAATGGCGTTTTAGTATATTTTTTTTTGGCATGAGGGACGTGAGAAGACGGCGATAACCGACGCAACTGTTAATTGCAGACCCGCATGCGTCGATCGATCGGTTGTGCCGTCGAATATGGCGAAGAAATCGATCTGGATTTGATTCCACTTGAGATGTGAGGTTCAATGAGTTCATCTTCGATAGTTAGCCGAAGAGAAAATATATAAAGGATCATCCGGATCGGTGTTAAGCATCGTTAGCAGTGCACAATCGTACAATGGAGATATCAATGATGCATTGAGCACGTGTCGAGTGCGCTTAGCTCGATTCAATGCTTAATTGCATTATCCGGCTTCAAACACAGTTGTGTTTGAAGAGTGGCCCAACAAAAGCGCCAACCATCTGGTACTTGCACCATCCATCCAAAAAGTGGGCCTTGAAAAGTACAAAGTGTGTTTTTCCACGGCAATCACACGCGTCCCAATGACACCGTTTGTGACAATTTGAATTTTTGGCATTGTTACAAAATAATAAATAAACAAGAGGCACAGCGAGGTTCACACGAAAAAATAAATAAATATATACATATATGAATCAATGATGATTATTTCTTTGGGTCTTTAGACGGCCGAAAAAAAAAATAAACACAGCCGGAACTCATTTGCAAATTTTATTTGTGGAAAAAAAAAATGTCAATCGCCGACAAGGTCACTTTGGTATAATATTGCGTACAATCGCTAAGGTCAAAAATTATTTTCATATTAGCCGTAATGTCATTAGGCCATTATGTTTGACATCCCCTGATATTTTTCTCGAAACCCATATGTCCACACACACACCGTGATAATTATCTATAGGCCGTAAACGGCGTACGGTGGGCGAGGTATGGAGAAAGTGACAAGTTGGCAAATAATGTTGATTTCCTTATATGTACAAGATCGGACATGTGCAAGAAATTTAATAATAAAGCAATCCGTACGCACATAGCAAAGAAAGCGAAAAAATATATATTTTTATCAAATATTTGTTCGAGAATAATATAAATCGTAGACCCAACACGTGAACGCACTCTCTTCTGTTGTTGTGGGATACAAAAACAAACAATACTAAAAAAATATGGAAGCAAATATCTTCGTTTAAAGAAGATCATGTTGCAAATCAAATATTAGATCGCATCTGCAAAGAAAGTATCTCTCTATCTTTATAATTCATATTATCCTTGAAATATGTTGATCAAGATTTTCATGAAGCTTTTATTAAATTTATGATCAATTCCTAAAATATATAGGGTTTAATCTGATAACTTATTGAATAAAAGACATTTTTTAATAAATAAATAAAATTAGTTCAATTTTTTTGCAGTAAATACTTTTGGGCTGATACGTCTGACCCATGGGATGGAATAGGTTAACAATGCATATATAAATCAAGACACGTCTGATAATTAAATAATAAGAAAAAAATCTTTAGTTATTCATTGAAAAGTATATATTAAAACAATTATTAAACGATCAGAAAATCGAATAAAATATGGCATAGATTCTATGTGGAATATTTGAAGAAAAGTCAAGGATTTTTATTAAAAGTAAAGAAAATTTGGTTATTTTACTATATTTTCTCATAAAGAAGCTAAAAACTGCAGAATAAAAAATTCGATAAATAATACTAGACGTATATTTTAATTCTGAAACGATTTTTTTTGTTCAAGAAATAAAACTAGAACGAATGTCTTCTAATTTTTCAAAAAAAAAATAATCCACATTATTTGTTTTAAAAAGCAGATCAGTTAATCAAATAATATTTGTCATGTGGAATATTTAAAGAAAAGTCAAGGAAGCTTCAAGATTTTACTATATTTTCTATACGATCGTATTAAAGAAAAACGTATATTTTAATTCTGAGAAGATTTTTTTAAATAAAAATTCTATGGATGACATGAAATATTTGAACAAGAGTCAATAAAATTCAATGATTTTACTACATTCTCCATTTAATGAGCAGAATAAATCGAAAGTATTTTACAAACAATGATAAAAATTAAATAGACAAAACTCAGCGGATACGACTTTTATGCAAATATGTGTAAAAATGCAGAATTTTACTAGCAAATTCTCGTGTTATTTGTCAAAAGGAAAGTGGGTCTACGTGTCGACACCGCTCGCGAAGGCCTCATCTTCACTTGTACAAATTTAACATCGTTCTAGAAACAGCCTCATTACAATCGAACATAATTAATTAATTAATTAAAAAAAAATACTAAAAAATGACTTCTTCCTGATGTTAAAAAAAATATGAAAATGTCACTTGCTATTGATTAATCATAAAATAAAAATATATATAAATCAAACGAAATATAAACGACTTTCACGTTGTATTAGCATGATATTAATACGGATTATTTCGCAAATATGTGTATGACATTTCGCTCGGATGATGTCCGTTCGTTAAAAATTAATTAACATAATCGTGGGTCGATACTATTACATCGATAAATCGATTTTTTACCGCTGAATATTGAGCCCAGTGAAAGGAAATGTCTCATAGATGACGATAGCCATCGCATCTACGTAATAACCGCGTTCAAAATCCAATTACATCGTACGCTAGATTAAAAAAAATATGTTTGACACATCCTGTACAATGTTATAATATTGTTCAGTCGATCACTTGTTTAAACAACTCGTGAAAAAACCGTGTTAATGAACGATTAATTGCACAATTAAGTAATTATTTGCTAATTGGTTAATATCACGATCGTTATGCATTGCCGATACGACAATCGTACGATAATAGATTAACGAGGCGAGGGCACAATGGAGATTGATTGAAATATCGATCCGATGGGCGTAATAGATCTTATTTTATTTGGATCGAGTTGCATCAGCTCGGCGACCTTGCGATGCAATTAATTCAAGTGAATATTATTTTTTTGATTCAATTTTTCGATATTATTCGGCGTGTGGCATTTGAGAAAAAGGTCGAAAAGTGTGCATGTGTGTTTTCTCGTATTTTTGTACAGATACGTGGTAGACAGTGGGAGTGGAGATAAATGTTAAGAGAACGCATTCGCTTCTGGAACTGGTTCTGAGTGGGTTTTTTTTTTGTCTTGGCCGCTCGTTTGTTTCGCGGTCGACTTTTCATATGTCAACCGAGAGGGTCTTCATAATAGTGTCCACAAAAAAAATAATTAAATAATATTTACGCATAGCGTCCGGACGTACTGTACACGAGAATCAATTTATTTTCGATCGTATGGCAGGATGGTATAGAGCCAGGGGTGGCCAACGCAGTACAATTTTTTCCGTCGTCAATTTACATGGCAATAATTATTTGATTCCATCTATCCTTCGTTGAATAAATATTTAAAAACAAATAATATCAATTTCGATGCAACTGAAATAATATTAAAATTAACCAGTGTCGTGGTTTGACACTGGAGGTATATTAATGTGAGTGATTCATTCCCCTTGCATCTTTAGAGTCTTTATCAATTTTTTATATGGATGGAATCTTTCTGTTGTGCCATTCATTCATCGTAGTCAAATAAATAAGTAATCCATTTTTCTTATATAAAATATTATTAAAAGCAGGTTCCTATCCAGGTCAGTTACAGAAGAACTGTTACCAATTTTACCAAGACAGAATTTTCAATACATAAACTGGTGTCGATTACGACTGAACGACTTACGACTTCTAGTCCATCGATTTTAAAACTACAAGTTTTACTAACTACCATTGTAAAATCCACCAGCAGGTTTTGTGCTCAAATATATTAAATTCAGACATTTAAATAGTTAATTCTAAGGAGGAAGCAGTGTGACAGAAATTAAGAGCATTACTATTAAGTTGAGTCATAAAATGGATAATCAATAAGTACATATTCGTATGTGATGCTTTAAGGATTTAAACAAGAGACTAGTGCTAGAACGACGGCTGAAAATATATATAAGAATATAAAAAAATACTGTGGAAATGTATGTTATTTAATTATTATTAACTCATTGCATACGGGGATCGTTGATTTCACGTCAAATACGTTTTTGTATATATCCGGGGCGCGCATATCACACGCTAGCCGACACTAAGCGTTTTATCGGCTGTAACTTTTACAACGTTGCGTTTTTTTTTAAATATTTTCTTTTTGGTTTGATACTAGATAGTTGTGACAATATAAAAAAAATCAGACCTTGAGAATTTTTTGAACATCCGAAAAGATATGCAGTGAAAGCCTATTAAATTTCATTTCTGAAGATGAACCAAGGGCGGATCGCCCTTTCGACTTCGATGACGACATTTTAAATGCGATATTGGAACAAAATCCTCGTCAATCGACAAGGGAGTTGGCAGAGATCCTCAATACGTCCCAATCTACAGTTCATCGCCACTTGAAAAATTTGAGGAAAGTCAGCAAGTTAGTACCACATAATCTGAGTGACCGAAATAAGGCAGATCGAAAATCTATTGCCCAAAGTTTCTTATCACAGTTTAAAAAAGAGCCTTTTTTGGACATGATGCGGCATAAAAAAGAGCCATTTTTGGACAGGAGGCCATGAAAAATAGATAACCTATAAAAATATTGTCCACAAAGGAGAATAGTTGAATAATGATTGACCTGTTAGACCTACTGGACCCTAAAGCCAATATTCATGCCAAGAAAACTTTATTGTGTGGTATGGTATGGGATCGTCGAGGAATAATCCACCACGTGCTGATGAAGCGTTCAGCAGCTGCAAAGAGTTCATGAAAAACTACTGGAAAAGCATCCAACACTCGTCAATGGGAAAAGCGTTATCCTGTTATACAATAATGCCAGACCACACACGGAAAAATTGACTCAAAAAAAAATCTGAAGCTCAACTGGTCTGTTTTGCCACATCCACCTACTCTCCAGATCTTGCCCCTACAGATTACCACCTTTTCTGTTCTTTACAGATTTTTTTTAATGGGAAAACTTTCATTAATGATGAGCAAGTCAATCAGGCCCTCAATACTTTCTTTCAGTCCAAACCCATCATATTTTACGAGGAGGAGATCTATAAGTTGCCAATAAGATAGGAGAAGGTTTAAATTTAACAGTGGTGAATACATAATAGATTAATATAACTTTGTAAATTAGCAAATTCTTCAGAAAATCATTGGATTTGTAAATGTTAAAATGGTTTGCATTGATAATCCCACTCTTTACTTTATTAATATATTTTGTGATAAAAAAATAGAATAAAATGAGTTTATGAAGAACAAAACATTGGCTTGTATTTTTTAGAAGATTTAAAGATATATCAAAAATAAAGGATATTTTATGTCATCCTCATTAAATAATGAAATACAAGTAGAAGGAACATCAATTAAATAAAAATATTGTTTGCATTTATGTTTATGTGAAGTCATCAATAATTTAAATGGCATTGATATTACATATGTTAATTTTTTTTGAAGTGGTTAAAAGTTTGGCCACCCATGCGTATAGTGCGTACGATCGACTCGAACGAGTCGATTGTTTAATTAATTTTTTATTTGATATTTTTTTTTGTGGCTGTGAGTTATTGACATATATTGATTGTTGTACAACAATCGTCCGTCCTAAACACGTCTATTAGCTCGGGATGAATAGATTGATTGCGATAGAATCGACTGCTTTCAATGGCCCGTGGGGGGGCCGCCACGATTTTGGTAGATCCTTTTTCTTTCATCGCGAGCGGGATACATGGAATACGGGCCGCGGATTCATTTGTTAGCGATTTTTTTTACGCGGAAAATCGCCCCGGCAATGTTTACACGGATGTTTCGCAATCGACACGATTTGTCAAGAGTCTCTGCAAATACATATGTGAGACGCATCTGGTGGTTATATCAGGTTGTTGAGTTATATATGGTCGCGTCGCGATGACATCACGCAAAAGTGACAACGGCCTCAGCGATACGCCGTTATGCGAATATGAATAACGCATTAGGGACTCGCGAAAAAAATTATAATGACATTTTCAAATATGCGAAAGCCCACGCCGAGTATTCCGAGCTGAATACTTTCACATGATCGCAGATTTGGCGCTATCAAGGTCCGTTTTGTTTTTCGAAAAATATGTATTCAAACGGACGCCGAATTTAATGGGTTTTTGCGGGCGCCGATCTGCAATGCGAACGAGTTATCTGCCGCTTCCATTTATAGAAGAATCTATTTTAATGGAGCGTAATAGAATAAAGGAATTAATATGCCCGAGCACTGATATTAAATATTTTTTTCGACGATCGATTGCGTTCGATCGCGATTATCTCGCGAAATTCGTACTACGGCCTGCGTCTAAATTAGACGCAAACGATTCATTAGCGTGTTGTGCGAATATCTCTAAATAAATCTCGCGTTTAAAACCTGTATTTTTGCCCGCAAATGCGTGTAGATACGAGGGCGCCTTGCGTTAATCGTATCGATGTTTTTCGTTCAGATGCAAGTGCGCGTGGGTTTAAAAATACCTGTGGGTGCGAAATCGAAATTGTCGAAGTCCTTCGACCCGCCCACAATTCGGCCATATATGGCCGACGACATTTTCTATAGCCACATATATATATTTGTTAGGCGTACGATCGGAATATAAAGAGACAATGGTTATGCAACGCTTCTATTGTCGATTTAACACTGGGTCGAACTCGCTGATTCCGCGTGTTATCACTGTCACTTTATTCACTGTCACACCATATGGTCACTGTCTTGCCGAATGCACTGCAGGCTAGTCCTGTCGCCGTTACCTGCCCTAGGGCCGGTTCCGTCGACAGGTGTCTACCGGTCATGGGGGTTGGGTCCGACTACTTACCGGTCGCCATGGGCGCTTGCCGCCACTGCCCGTGGTGGCCCACCGTCCTCCACACTCACTCGCGAGGACTTGTCGCTCATTCAACGTCTTAGCCCGGACTGGCTGGTGCTGGCCGAGAGGCGCCCCTCCCGCTTCTTGTCTTGTCGCCTCTCTCCCCCCCCCTACCTGCGGTTCTGCTGCAGGCGGACGTACTGTTGTCGGTACGAGAAAGGTTAATGGATCGCCACGTATGAGGGCACATTTCGCATACAGGCGTATATACCCTTAAGTGCTACGGCGGTATCAGATCGAGGGGTTCAAAACCCCAAGGATCTCCTCGATGGAGGTATGTGCTACAACAAAACCATCGCATTAAAGTCATAACTGACATCAATCAATGCGTTCTATAAGATTCTTACTCGAATCTATCACGCTTAAAAAAAATCAAATACTTATATTAAAATTAATCCAAATGAAATAATATTAAAATTAACCAGTGTCGTAATTTGACACTGGGGAGAATATTATTATGAGAGGCTTATTCACACAGGCGCCGGAAGATTAGGTGCGCCGAAAATCGCCTAGCTTTTTAACCCTTTCAATGCGGCGGGTCTAAGCACGAGTGCGGCGCCGTTTTGGACCAAATTATTTTTTTGGCGAGATAAATTTGTATAAACCGCTATATTAGACCATTTTCCTATAAGAGATTTATGCAAACATGTTGATTAGGATAATAAATCGAACAAAATATCAATTACTCAAACAGAGATTAAGTGAGAAAAAAATGGGAATCCGAATCAAAATCAAAAATGCGAAATGCAATTTTCTTATGCTATTACATCCGTACACGTGTTTGTCGAACATAATGTACGTGGAACCCTATAACAACCTCTGAGCCAAAGGATACGTCACCCGATACTACTGCGATTTGAATGAGACACCACGCGCGATTTGAATCGTTACTATTCATATTTACATATTACATGGTTCCTATAAATTTCTTGTGATATGTTGTATATTTATTGATAGCTGTGTTTATTAGCTGATTTTTAAAACAAACACCATCACTTAACTTGGTCTAGTTTACATGTAACGACAAGTTAAAGTTTTAAAGAATCTCGCGCATGTACGACATGCGGCCGCACCCTGTACATGATTTATATGCGCATGTACGTCATGCGCCCCGCACTGAAAGGGTTAATCTCACATGCAAGCAACATATTACTGCACATTATTAATCAACGTCTGAAACACCACAATGGTTGGCGAATACTTCAAGACCGGGCGAGCTTCGTTTGAGGAAAAGGAATCCGAGAGCAAATTCTCAATATCCCCCAAATCATCGAGAAAAGCAGAGAGTTCAACATACTGGTTGTGATGTGGTAGAGTAAAAAAGGCGTTTAATTGCGTGAATTAGAATTGTTTCAGGATGGTGTTACACATCGCACATCTTATCCGAAGCCTGGATAAGAATAACACTGCAATAGTCAAAATAGAGTAGTATTCGTCGGAAAAGTTTTCAGTGCTCAAAAGATTGAGATAAGCTGTATACTCTATTTAATTTATTACGGGGAGTATATTATAAGAAAAGCCCTT
>JAGXCT010035096.1:13579-27201 GCA_022495035.1 Philopotamus ludificatus
AGAATAGGCTTTATTATAGTATATATAATAATAATGTGCAATTAAAAATCGTAAATATACACACAATTGAATTTGATGCTCCGCAAATATGTCGCATGCTTGATTTTATCCTAGTGTGATTAAAATGGTATTACTCAAAAAGTGCATCAAAGTCGCAGGATTTTTTTTATTGCCGTTATTAATGCATATATTTTCTCTGTTTTGACATAATTGCTCTTAACCGCGATGAACTGTTATAATATTTAAAATTCAGACAAAGAAGTTCGTCGTATTTAGAAACGTTCTAGGACGCAGTGAAAGTGACAGGGCGTACATTCGCTGGAGTGACCAAGTGAAGAACGCCACTGGCTCCACCATAGTAGCTAAAATCAAGAAGATTCGGAGTAAGAATGGTCTCGATCCTCAGACATGAGGGTGCCGACTAAGGAAGAATCATCACTAACAGGCGCCACTGCATAACATTCTACTGACCGTTCCATGATCGCATTAATTCATACGCAATCATACTCGTATAATATTATACCACACATTATATAACAAAGGTCAACGTATCCATAATTATCAACGCCTGCATATGCAGTTAATTACACACGACCGCATAGATGATATTTGCACAAAAATACCGCAAGAGTCAACACAGATAAAAACAGTAAATACTCACTGTCTACGAACGAACGAATCTTGCCGCACTATCTGATCCTGGCGCATCCTGTCGTATTACACGCACACCGAATTAATCTCGCACTCATCATATCACGTTTCATAATTGCGTATAGCCAAGGATTGGATTTGCACACATGCCCACCGAATATAATCGGGTTTCGGTACATTTTTCCATTGTTTGCGAATCAATTTGCATACGCAAATTATATGTGGCGAACGAGCCGCCGATCGCGTTGCCTTTGTCTTCTTTCGACTCTTTCAAATTACCCTTCACAGTTTTTCCCACTGCTCGTAAAAAAAAATATTACGTGTAATATAAATAATAATTAATTACATTGGTTTTAAAATGTTGATGGCCGACGGTACACGTTCGTTTCTGTACAAGCAACAATTATAAAGATTCGCAGATAATTTCGACATTAACAAGATTCGCATTATGTTGCATTAAATGCGCAGACTTCTATTATGTACGGGGAGAAGGCGACTTTTGTTTAAATTTTAATTAATATAATTATTAATAATTGGCGAAATTCAATATGCAAGACGTGTCCAAACATTTTTAATTTAATCACGCAAATCAGTTTGGTACATATTTTTTCGTGCTGGTCTACAGCTCTTTCGATCTTATAAATCGATACGAAAGTATCATCTTGTACGTTTTCAATGCTAGTAAAGTAGCTTTTATGACCCTCAATATGCCTCATAGCAACTTCTTTTGTTGTATTTGGATGAATGTATAAGTTTACCTCTTCCTCGCCGAATGATTCTTCGTCGGATAAGCTTTACGTCGATGTGACGATGAGTCTAAATGTAGACTACCTCTGGTGAGCCATCGTGGCAACCATCGCATCTAAAGACTTTGAAGAACATGGAAGAAGGATTCGTGGCTCAGACCATGGCGAATATATCACTAGATAGACAGCTTTTTAATTGATAAAGAAAGGCACGCGACCCGTGCTGCTTCTGGTACTCTCTAGTTAGCGACCTCTGTCAGAGACGGTGCTCGTAGTGATCTAGTGTCTAGAGTATCGGAAGAGAGGTACCCTTCCCGATGATTCTCGACGAGAGGCCGGCTAAGAGGGGCTCGACGCTAGCATGCCAGTCTGCGAACAACCTCGGCGTGATGATGCTGATAAATGGGTTCGGTGTCGATTATGATAGTCACGGGAAGAACGAGCGGATAGTTTCCAGAGTCGTCATGGCGAAGTAACGTAGGAAGCGAGGGGGAAGCGATCCCCGTGGTGCATTTCTGGAAGAGTGGGGACCGGGACGCCACCGTGTTGTAGTATTGCCAGGACGCAACATGGCGTTAATTAAAATAACTACTGGAATAACCACCACAACTTCTTAAAAATATAAGCGACCTACACCTAAGAGGGCTGGGGGAATAGGTTAAAGGAAAAGAATCTCGCTCCGACCTGGCCGGTATAAATCATAAAAGCCCTGTAAGCAGGGATGGAGGAGACAAGGTCCTGGTGACAGATGGGGCCAGGGGACCGCCACACTACATTAAACATAGTCTCTTTCTCTCCGAACAAAACTGCAGATACTCTCAAAGAATGTGTTCCGATGATTGATCATTGGAGTCACAAAACTCGCAATTCGGGTCATCCTTGAGGCTCAAACAATGAATATTGGCGTTAAATGAGCCATGTCCCATGACAAACTGGGGCACGTAGTGATTAGGAATAAACCAATGCAGTTTAACTCGAGCTAGTACGTTGGGGAAATACTGTAAACCAGTTCTTCCCGTACTCTCAGCAGGCCAACGGGATTGCCATATCTTTAACGCAATACTATGGAGTCTCTTCTTGAATGCGGCTTGGTCCAAAGCTTTAACGTCGGTCTTGATAATGTCCTGGTCCCTAAGACGTGCTCGATAGCCACGAGGGATCAACCAGCTCGCAGCCAGGATCTGGAGTTCCAGACAAGGACCCACAAAACCGCTGTAGAAGCAGTCATATTGGCCTTGGTCACCGTGATAAGCGGCAGTCTTTGACCCGAAAGAAGGCGTCTCCGAACCAAATATAAACTAAAAGTGGACCCAAAAATCACTGGCGTATGTTAAGATGAGTACAAAAATGCACATATAGTACCGTCTCTTCATGTGTTAACATAATCCCCAACCCACTCCCGCTACATGATTGAAACAACCTATAGAGTGTTTGGCCTTCTCAACAATTTGACTCGTGGGATTCAACATACCCAGGTTGCCATCCAGTATGACACCTAGGTATCTTATCCTAGGAAGCTAACAAGCGGCGGCCTCTTGAGGGATCCCTTGACGATAACACCGAAACACTAGGAGTTGGCGAAGCTTAGGCGATTAGTTATTCTTCAATCGCCAATGTCAGAGAGAACGTCTTTTGATCTAGGCTCAACTTGGAAGCGAGTGTCCCCTCCAACAAGCACCAGGATGTCATCGGCGTAACCAATGATTGGATAATTAGGCGGCAACGAAATCCTCAGTACATCGTCAAAGAGGATGTTCCATAATAGAGGGCCTAAGGCTGAACCTTGTGGGTTGCCTATAATGATCGGTGAGGTGATGACTACACTACCAGAATCCATTATTATTCCTGTCTCTGCAGTAGCTGCTAATGACAGCGTACAAGTTACACGGGATCCTACGATTTTGAAGCTTGTTGAGGATGGCCGTTGGCCGATGGCCGATCATTTGCAGTTGAATCGGCTGACAAAATTATGGACTGATTGTAAGGCATCCTGGGTTGAGAGACCAGGACGAAACTGACAAAAGCGATAAGCTTTCGGATTAGAGTACGGCTTGTAGCCATTCTTAGGGCTTATAATCAGTTTACTAGTTTTCCAGCACTTCCAGCACAGGAAAAGAGCCCTGTTTAAGCAGCAGGTATAAAGGTAGGCGATGGTGGCTCCTGTAATAGGCCAAGTGCACTTTATGATATTATAATTCGGACAGTCAAAACCTGGGGCTTTCCTGGGCTGGACTAGTTGAAGATGATTCTCTATTTCGGCCATGCTTATCTCAGGGCTGCTGGAGTAGACGGAAGAATTATGGCAATCTTCTAACCTCTCTGTCACTGGAGGAATCGTTTACTCAGGAGTCTTAAGAGATCAGGGCATGAATCAGAGCTCTAGCCGTGTCGGCGACACTCGACGTAAGTGTTCCATCAGGTCTTCATTACCTACATGGCTGAAAAAATCGCCGAAATATTAAAAAAACGTATTGTATAAAAATAAAACGGGCTGTAAAAATTTAACGCAATTAGCGAGAAAACGTGAAATCCGGACACGTAAAAACGGGGTTTCCCCGTAGAATAATATTCTAAGTATAAATAAAATAAAACTGAATTTAAAAAAAAAATCTAATGACCGCATTAAACGTGGATTAACGTGTAATTATTGTTTTTGCATTGTTGAATCGCATATCTTGATTTGGCCATTAAAGGACATATCTGATTGCATGTTAACCGCAATTTACGTTTAACAAAAAATGCAATTCCAGGACTCGATCGCCTTTGTACAATCAATCAAACCGCGATACAATACAACAATGTGGAAATCGCAGAAACCCAATTAAACCACGATTCACTTTCAAGATAGTCGATTTAGAATCGGCCGTTGTATTTTTTTTTTTTTGTTTTCGATTCTAGCGATTTCCACTTTGAATTGTGCCATTTTCTGGGGATTGATTGATGGCATCCGTTACATATAACCATCGGGGTATAAACTGAATCGATCCGTATGCAAGGTCGATTTCTCTCGAAGGGATCGATGGCTGTTCGATGCGGCTCCGTGTTACAATTATTGTTCGGTGAATTATTGCTTTAGAAAGTGAAGATGTTCCGGGGATCCGTACCCGCTCGTTAAATGTGTATGGGCGATTAATTTTTCATCAATATGGTAATTTAATTATCGACGCCTTACATATAAAAGATGATCACGTGACGTCCGGTGAGTTTGCGGGTTTGACTTGTGACCGATCGTCGATGTCTCCGAAATTATCTATGAGCAAATATTTTTTTTTATAACCGCGTCGCCCGAAGGGGTCTATTTATAGTGGAAAATATACCATTTCAAGTCATCATTTATATAATTTACATTTAAAAAAATGGATTATACTAAGAATAAAAATAGTTATTCATGTTATGCTTCATAATTTGGTCGATATTTGGATTTTTTAAGTAATCAATATGACGCGTAAATGACCACGCTCTTCGAGATGTCTCGCCACAGACTGAGCACATCGTACCGGATGCGAGCGAGAAAAAACAACGTGCCCTGTATTTTTTTCACAATTGCGGACAATAAAACTCAATGATTATTTACAATATTAATTCTCAGTGACGTGTAGGATTTATATTAAAGGAGTTGTTAATAAATCATCGTCACTTAATTAAGAAAATATTTATTCAATTGCATGTTTCTAGATATGGCGAGATATTCTAAATTTTTAACGGCACACAAAACCACAAGGAAATGGATAATTATTTATCAAGATTAAATTTTTAATATGGGCCTTCATACTTTTGACAGCTACTGTACCGTGGAGGACAGGAAATGCGGGTAGATTATGTATGCAAACATAATCTCAGATAATATATTAATTTCTAAAACCCGTGTTATAAAATCAGTTGTTTTATTTCATTGATAAATAATTATAATAACAGTTTTTGGGACAATATATATTGTAAATAATGCATAGAATATAACCAAAATGGCAACGGGCGTTTATGTGCCACTCCAAACGAGTCGCAATTACCCTTTTGAATAGCTTATCTAACGCTGGAAGGAGAATAATTGGTTGGAAAGCTTTGAGATCAGTTCTTGGTCGATCACCATCTTTTGGAATGACCCTTGTCACCTTTCGAACAATTTGGAAACATAAATAAATAAGGCAATAGATGCGGAGGACTTTCTTAAGTTTAACTCTTGAAAGAAAGTTCTCGATTTCATCTATAGAGGTGTCTGGATCACCACCATATTGAGGGACGACTCGTGAAAGGCGTTTTAGTTCAGCCTCCCATTCGTCCTGTGGAAAAAAACATCAGAAGGCATTTGTTTAGAATCCGCCAATCTTGACCCTCATCGTCGTTATTCCGCCAATAATAAATCCCGTTTAGGATGATTTCTCAATGGATGATTCCGCTTCTGTCCCTTTTAGTGAAACTTCTGGCGAAACGCAGACCTTTTTTAACGTTTCTCTAGAGAAGCCATGATTCATTCCCAGTGACAAGATTCTTTAGTAACAGATCTTGCCCGTTCCATTGTAGCAAATCAGTGAAATTTCGGACACGTTTAGCTTATATAAAGGCGTAAGTTCCTATCAAGGATAACTCCTAGATATTTTCCGCTGGGAGCAATTTTATTCCTTGGCTTCTCAGGGAAGCTGGGGAGTCAAAGAGCTTCTATCTTTCTTAAAGTTCGGCTTGAACAGCGGGCCACTAGCCACTATGGAAAGCTCTTGGGGGCTCTTCGGGGGGATACATCTGCTGGGGAGAATGATATCTCTCTATTACGGAAATGTATGAGCTCATGGCAGCTGTATGGCGGCACGAGATGATGCCTTCCGGATGGAACGTGGCTGTAATATAATATATATCCCTCACATAAAAAAGTAAATAGCCAAAAATGCCAGTCCTGAATGGGGCATATAAAATATTTGGTAAGATCATGTTGGAAAGTCCTGTTCCTTACGCGGAGGCGCTTATATGAGATTATCAAGGTGTCTTTAGACAAGGCAGATCCACGGTGGACCAGGTCTTCACGATCAAACAGATGGCATTGATCTGCACTCCATACTTGTCGACTTTCGTCAGGCGTATGACAGAGTTCATAGAGAAAAATTGTGGAGTACCATGAACGAACTTGGCCTCCAGAAAAAAACTTATTAACCTGACAAGGATGTGCGTTTCGGGTTCGGTGAGCAGGATAAGAACGGTTGGGGATTTGTTGAAGCCGTTCGCAGTTTCCAGGGGAGTGTTAAGGGGTTTGGTACTACTGTCGCCCGACAGTAGTACCAAAAAATGGTATCCCATCGCTGCCACCAAATTGTTAAGGCACACAGGCTCGAGTATCAAAAGGTACACGACCGCTGGCGTCAATTTATGACCGTCTGAAGATCGGTATTAAAGTGAAATATGCTTTGGTTTGGCAATCATCAGTTTGATAGGTTTATCTCTGTTTCGATGAATAAAATATTCTTAGTACGGCGACAGAAGGTTCCCAAAGATTCTTTTGGTACTAAATGTTGGAGTAAATGTTTCCACAGATTCCTTTGATATTGGATTCGAAGCAAAGTTTACTTTGCTTACGAAGAGATGATCTCGATATGAGAGTAATACCTGAACTCTTCTGAAAATTACTTCTGCAAAGGTATTTAACTGTTGATCAACTACCTCAGTCCAATCTTAAGGCGTGGTCGGCTTCTGATTCGTTGGAGTAGTGTCCAATACTTTGTCTTCTGGCGTCGAAGGAGCGGTTCTTCGTTTATTCTAGGATGTTCGCTCGTCCATAAATATCTTTGATGACCGTCTTTATATTTTAAATTATGGACCATCTGCGTTGCTTAGATTTTACAACCCGATCTTCTTCTGCGTAATGTTTAGTCCAAATAAATTATGTTGGCTTCCTGGATCGCGATTCTTGATTTCTTTAAACTTGCCTTGTATTGCGCGTATATTTAAAGAGCAATTAGTAATGGTTAGTATTTTCTTATATTAATTGGAGGCTGCCACGAAAGCCGCACATCAGATCTGGCACGCGGATCCTTGGAGGGAGATGGTACTGCTGGCATACGCTGAAGATGTTTATATCGTCGGTCGCACTAGATATGAGGTTGTCGAATCAAGGCAGGGGCTTCTAACCTGGGTCTGGAGGTGAATTGGTCCAAGACCAAATATATGATGGTTTCGCGACCGGGCGAAGAGGGGACCTTGGTGGATGTAGGGTTCTGGTCTATTGAGTGCGGGTCATGGTCTCTGGCAAGCCAAAAAAAGTCTTAAGACAGATCTTCGGACCGCGTCCGGGCGAGGCTAGTCCCGGATATAGAGACATGCGATCTACTAACGAGGTCATAGCCATGTATGGAGATATACCATTGTCATTGGCAGCGATATGCTGCTCCATGCTATTATATACTCCAGACCTGGAGAAACCCGCCTCGTTGGGAGGCAAATAATTCGCTGGAGAGACAGTGTTGAGGCAGACGTGTCTCTGTTGAGGCTTGGGCGATGGATGGAGTAGGCCCAGGACCGACAGAGATGGAGTAATGCCGTTCAGGTGGCAGGGACTCGTTCCGTGTCAGTGGTCACTTAATTATTATTATCAATAATTATCTATTATTATCAATAATTATTAATATATAAATATTTAGATTACCACTAAACATGTTTGAAAAAAATATATAGTAGTTTCAGATGATCAAAACATCGATGTATTAATGCTGCTCGAAGCTGCCCAAAGAAATTGACAGATAGTATCAATAAAAAAATATAACACGCGAAACACAGCCATCGAAGATATCATTACACTGTTGTATTCGATGTTATTATCCATCGCGGCACGTAATTGCCATATAATTTATGCATAATGCCAAATGACACAATCACGAATTATCTATCAATAAAATAATCGGTATTAAATGGCCAATTTGTCTGCGATACGATAATAATGTCTGCAATTTGATACAAACAACATTTTATTGACAACTGTTAACGGTGAGGAATCGTGTGATGGCCAAGATGCTCACTTCCTGTCGTACAAATTGATTAAAACTCATTATCGAATCCAATTTGTTGGTCCATTGTTAAATAGAGACTGGTTAAATAGGCCCTTTCTGTACGATCGATTAAAGCAGCGGTGTTCAAGCATGAGTCGGTGAAATAATAATAAACAACACATTAAAAAAATAAATCTATAATTTAAATATATTCTCGAGAATACGTGAGCATGGAAAATAATGTTGAGCGATTTCTGTATCTGTTCCGATTATGTTTTGTGGTCAGACAACAACTAACTCAAAGGATGAAATGTTGAATAACACTGGATTTTCAGGATTATCCCGATGTTGCCGTGTCATCGCACGTCGCGCGGACATGGCCGACCTTCGTAATGGGCTGCGGCCAACGCGGTGAACTTGAAAACCGAAGAACTCGAGCACAAGTGATATCTTCACTTTCTACTCGCGATAATGGCGCGTCGTGATTCGTACGTCGGCGTCGCTCTTTTCATTTTTTTTTTTATTCAATCGACGACGTCATAATGGTATGGAAATTTAAATTATAACGCGTCTAGCCTTAAAACATGTGTAAATATTTTTTATCGGCCCCATTATGGCCGTTTATAATGTACGAGACACTCCTAGAAAGTCATGTAGCAATTTGAGATGCGCCATGGGAATATTGTTATTTTTTAATCTAAATATTCGATTAAAATACCATCATTCTACATATTTTACACTACGTGTATGAATAACTAAATATCGCAGATTATTTCCAGTAGATCAATATTTAAAAGTCTGAAAGCATTTATTTTCAGTATATTATATTAATCTGACTGTAAACGATTGATCACTTCTAGAGATACCAAATCTTATGTAATCTTATTTTCACATGTTATTGACAATGCAGGTAGCAGTTCGTTGGTGATGTTTAATGTTTCTCAATCTGTTTTTAAATATAATCCTCGATTGCTTCTAGTCCTTTGGTTTTATGCATCGAAAATCACTCTAAGATATTTTTTTAAATAACGTAGCACAATTTTCACACAAGCATATTTAGCAGGGGTGTATATTTAGAGTGTGCTAGGTGTGCGTCGCACACCCGCAAAATATAGAACATAAAAACATATTTAAGGCTTGTATATTTAATATTTAAGTATTTTTGTAAACGGTCGGCAGGATAACGTATACGCACGTGAATGTATTGGGCAAGGCGTGCGCTATGACCGCTGCACGACCTTACACGTGCGCAAGCCGCATACAGTACCGTCGCCTATGTGGGCGTAGGGCCTCAGCGAGCGAAACTAATGTTTTTGTATGCAGTTTAACGGACAAATGCGTGCTGTCAAGTCGCAGCACGTTCGTCTACTCGATTTCAGTTACTTAATACTTGATAGCATATGCAATTAAATCGAATGCCGATTTTCTGCAATGTAAAAATCAGAATACTTCCAGCTCCTAATGAATGAAAAATATGCTCAATTTAAAGAATTTTTTTCGAATAGTTTAATTAATAATCTTAAAAAAAAATATGAAACATTGTTTTGATTATTTACGTTTAAAAAACGAGCTTACCGTTATTTATTCATACTCCGAATTTTCAAAAATTTTCTGTTCATGAATTAGTAAAGTTCATGGAAAAAAATAATCTTAAATCGGAGTTTCAAGAATTTTTTAAACTAGGAAAATTAATTTTAACCATTCCAAGTACCACTACGTCAGCAGAACGCCCATTTTCTGCTCCAAACAGAATTAAAACATGCTATCGAAGCTCACAAGGTCTGACAAGACTATGTGGCCTAAGCCTAATATCAATGGAGAAAAAACCTAAAACTATAACAGAAGGGCAAGCTTTACGATAGTGTCATTGAAAAATTTATGTCGCAAAAAAGGATAGAATTAATTTATAAATAATATATATATAGTATTTTTTTCCACATGCAGCACACCCAACATCCACACCCACCATACGCCACTGATATTTAGTAGCTTTTATAAAATAGACTCTTTAGAAATTCTAATTCAGAGCAGGAAAAACCCTTGAAAACTGGGAAGCTGGATTTATAATAGCAAAAAACAAATTTACTATCTAAGATATGCTGATTGATAGCCATCTGTGAAGAAGGAATGACTGATGATAGTCAATATAAGCAATCGATTATCTCTATCCATTAATTTTTCGTATCTGGAGAGTAGAAAAGGATTTCTAGATCTCCGATTTCTACTTATGAGTAACGGAAATTGTAAGGCAGAGATAAGAACAACAATTTGGAAAAACAGTCTGGTATTCTTCATTTTTATATACGGCATAGAAAACTGGTATATAAAAGTAAATATTAAAATATATGCTGAGAATACCATAGACCCCTAAACGCACAAACGTGTCTTTTCTAGAAGAAATGCGGAATGACAAAGATCACCGACATTCTACCACATCAAATTCTCAAAAGGATTCTTCGATACTTTGGACATCTCGCTAGAAGTAAGGATAGCTTGGAGAAGTTCGTCTCCCTTGGTAACGTATAAGTTATTCTAGATATATTATATTCTGGAGAGACACAATCTAGAATATTTGAGTCAAGCATGGATACGATCCTCAGAAATAAGAGTGCCGACTAAAGAAGAAGAAATGAAAAAGTTCCATATCCTTTAGCCGTGTCTTAATAGTCGAGATTTCGTCTCTTAGCTAAGATACCCATTTGTTCAGCTGATCCATTTAGTCATTGCCTATACTTATTGGAGTATGACTCGTTTGTTTAATGTTTTTGTTTATTGTTTGTTTGTTTTACGTATGGTTTTTAAGCGCGTGTTGTGACTGAGGCGGAATATACGAGGGACCAAGAAAAAATCGCGCATTTTATGTGATGGAATCCCAGGTTGAAATAGATTTTTGTTCAACCGCTGAGGAATTATAATAATAAAATGGAAAATTGAAATTTATCATTATTTTACAAATTAAAAATTACCTGTGACAAAATTCAGGAGTTAAACTGAAATATATCACCACACCCTCTACAATATCTAGACTTCGCTCTTACCTCTTAAGATTTATGGAACACACACTAAGAAAAAATGTTGTAAATACGAAGTGCGGCAAGGGTTAAAAACCACTTGAACTAGTATAAAGTCAACCCTCCTATAGCGTTTTTTTCTATAGCGTTTGCGGCGGTTTTTTGTATAGCGGTCCCTTTTATATCGTTCATTTTATGAAACGCAATATTTTCAAGGTGAAATTAGAATTTTGGTAAATATATTATTAATGTGCATTTTAAATATGTCGCTAAACGTGTTTCGTTCTTTTTTTGGTGAATCACCGTCGGATATTCATTACAATACAGTAAGATAATATTTTTATACTTGTATTGTCATGCAACAAATTATGATCAAGTAAATCGATGCATACGAATTTTAAGGCATTAGGTATGTATGTGTTAAGAGGGTTTCGATCATTCTATTTTTTAATAAAAAAATATTTAATATGTACATACGTGCATATCTATTAATTATAAGGCCTCTGTAATAATTTTTCGTCAGTTTGATTTGCTTCAAATCGCAAAATACAATTAAAAAACCTAACCCCAAAATTTGTATGGGTGCCTAACTTTCTATTGCGTTTTTTTCTATAGCGTGGTCCCTATCTCAACGCTATAGAATGGTTGACTGTATATTATCAAAAAGCTGCATGAAAGATGTTCAGTGGTTGTTAATAATGCTAAAACTTTCGATGATCGCCTAGCGCGTGGTAAGACCGAGACAGAATGTGTTAGAAGGGGACGCCAACAAAACAAACAACGCATATATTTTTCCCATTAGCAATCCAAGTTAGTTGAAATATTTATTATTATAATTAATTAATTATTCTTATATATGTTATTACGTTAAATCAGCACGTCAGATAAAACGTCTTATAAATAACTGTTGAGAGCCACTGATATTGATTATTAAATTTTAATTGATATTAAATAACGTTCATTCTATTACAATAATATAATTGAGTCATCAAATAAAACGGGGCGTCCATAATAATTAAACATATTCAAAAAGGGCGGACGACTTAACCTTTATCCGCCGACGAACCTTTGGTACTCTGAGTGTATCGCCGATTTTTTCTCTCTCACTAAAAAAATCGTTCATCAGGATCCGGACCCTGGCGCGAGATAAACGCTCACATTACACGTGTGTTTAAATAATAGCGCTTTTTTTTACAAACATTTTAATTTTCATTGCACACTTTTTTCTGGCAAACAAACGATCGCAGCTCGCATTATGTTAATTGCCGGTGTTGAGATTTTCAATGAAAATAACCCGTTGGCGGCCGTCAAATGATAATTTTTCAAAGCGTCCTGTTTGCCGTTTTTGCGGCCATTAATTAAAAGGCGTTAGGCGAATTAGGCGGGGGACCTCGTGCGCATGCCCACGAGGTATAATAATTATGCGCAGGGCGGTGAGACGAATTAATTTCAGGAAAAACACATGGGCATGTGCCTAATTGCCATCAAGGATCTGCCAACGAGACGATGAGGAAAATCGAACAATAAAAAATACTCAAGAACATTAAATAAAATTGTGAGAAAATCTATACCATTAAAATAATAAAAAAAAATCAATGAACTTTTCATTGATTTTTTTTCGTGGACATTTTTGAAAATGGAATAAGTCCGAATTTTATTTATAATTAAATTAAAATCCGAGTATTTTTTTTTTTAATAATTCACATCCTATTACAACAGTCAGACCCAAATATTTCCTAGAATCATCTCGTAGGTATGCATTATAATTTTTTTTTCGTCGGAAAAAAAGAAATATGTCTTTTTGTGGGTGGCCAGCGCGTGCGATACCTGCTTAGTTGGTCCACGGAATCATCCTCGTATTGAAATCGCTAGCGCTCAAAACTAATGATGATGATGATGATGATAATGGAAAAAATTTAATGTTTGAATATTTTATACATACACCATGTATCTATTTAATTTCTGTGGCATACACACATTTTTACACGATGACGCAAGGAGCAATGACTGACCACGGGCCATCATCAAGAACAAGGATCAATTAATTTTATAGATATCGACGATTGCAATGCAATATTTTTCCCTTCGTCTAATGCAGGGGAGAGCAACCTTTTTTTATAACGGGCCAGATACAAATTTAAAAAATTATAATAAAAACACTCAAGCACCCGCTTTTGCGATTTTGCGGTTCTGTAAAAATGCTTAATAACTTTTTTCCTATTGGAGATAATTTGGTCAAAAAAGAAGTA
>JAGXCT010035096.1:28357-112171 GCA_022495035.1 Philopotamus ludificatus
CAGAAAGAATTTAAAGTCGATTGATTTATTTCTTTAACAGATGCAGAAACAATATTAACACGATTGCGTGTTCTTTTGTGTCTGTTAAACTTTCTTATTGGTCGGTATTATTTAATATTTTTTTGAATGTTCGACGAATATAACACGCTTTAAATGTTGCAGGTATTCCTTGTTCCAAAGGCCGGATTATAGACGTAGTGTTTGTTGGTAAAAATAAAATTTCAATATTAGGATGTTTTAAATCGGATGTCCTGGTGCATTTTCCAGTATCAATAATATTTTAAAATCAAGATTCTTTATACTCATATAAATTTCTGCATCAGGTATAAAACATTTGTAAAACCAATACTTAAAAATAATATTTGTGGTCCTAGCCTATTTATTGGCTCTCCAATAAACAGGTAAATTCATTTGTCACAACCTTTCAATGCTCGGGGGTAGTTACCGATTAATAAACAATGGCTTTATTGTGAATTCTCCAGAAGAATTAGAACATGAGAGTAAATATATTCTTTCTTTCGCCACATTAAATCCCTTTGCACGTTTTTCGCTTTTTGATATGTATGTTCGATGAGGCATCCTTTTTCAGTACAATCCCGTTTTGTCCATCTTGAAGATCTGTTCTGGTGTGAAGCCTTATTTTTTTATAATTTCAGCGAATTCTGGAGTAAATTTTTTGGCAGATTCTGTGTCAGTCGACGCAATTTATCCTCAAGTTTTTACTGTACTACTAAAAAAACGGCGAAAGATAAATGAGAAAACAGTTTATTTGTAATTATAAGAAATTTGGCATTGCTTTTTTTCCATCAATTGGTCTATATTTGCAGATAAAGACGACACATCAACTCGTACCCAGCTTTATAAACGTACATAATTTAATCTCGATCAATATGTAAAACTATTAATTCCATTTGTAATCTATCTGGAACTGCTTCCATTTCTATATTAAATGGTGGAGAAAAAATGTTAAAAGGAGAGGATTTTTTTCTTACGTGTGAAAAATGTGACGTGTTGTTTGACAACAAATGTTTGTTTCCAAATTTTTAGTTTGCTTTTCAAAAGCATTAATTTTATCAAACATGTTATAAATAAACTGCATTTTTCCTTGAAGTTTCATGTCCAAGTCATTCAAATGCTGATTTATATCGACAAGAAAGGCAAAATCACACATATGTTCTTTATCTTTGAGAAAATAGATATTCTTAAATTTTTACAAACAATTGAATAAGTTTAGCTTAGTTTCCATTTTAACCAATGGAATTGATAAGTTCTACAACATAAATTTTAGTTCATTATATAGGTCTTTTCTGTTGCAGTTCCTTTTATTGGAATCAATGAACCCAGTTATTCAGTTATATTAAGATTTGAATCGATTCCTTTTATAAATATCACTAGTTGTGATTTGTCACTGATGTCATAGCTTTCATCAAGTGCCAAGGAACACAGTTTATCTAAAGTTGCAATTATGTTTTCGGACAGGTCTTTAATTCGCCTTCCAATTGTAAATCTTGACAAACTAATTTGGGAAATAATATTCTTTTTATTAGGAAAGGCTATTTCTGCAACAGCAGTCAAACATTTTTTAACCGTTTAGACGCCACAGCGTGCAGGCACGCGAAACCGGCTAACCAACAGCGCCACGTCAAACGCTACTACGATTTATTTATGAATAAATATAATATTTTTAAATGAAAACGAATGCAGGGATATCTTTTGAAGGCAATGTGATTAGTAGAATGTCGATATGTTTAGCCGTTTCATTTTATTTGAAGTTTATACGGCGTACGGTAAAAATCCATATAATTGGCTTGGCGTTTAAGGGTTAATTCATCTCACCATCAGCAAATGGTTTCATCTTTTTAGCTAAAATTTGACTAACAGTGTAAATGGCTTTCACTGACTAAATCTGATGAAGATTGTTATTTTTAACTTTCCTCGAACCGATTCATTTGATCCATCTGTATTTGGCCTTTGATGTTTTTATAATTTGTCTCATGTTTTGTCTCATAATGCCGTTTAATATTATATTAATTTAAGACGTGTACTAAAAATCTGAGCATAGAAGGAAAACAGCTTTATCTTTTTCTTCAACTTCGACTTCGACTTTCATCCCCATCCTATCGTAACATTTCATATCAAGAAATGGCGATACATATTTTTTCATCGAATTAAATCAGATAAATAAATCACGGTATCAGTGCCTATTTATGAAGTCGTAATTATTTCCAATAATGAAGTCAACGAGCCTAGGCTACAATTGGGCTACTGTACCTCACTGTAGGCTTAGCACTGGTCTAATGCGAATTTAAATATTGCCCGAGGCCAAACAAACTCTATATTAAATATTTACAATAAATAACACGTGTTTGTATGCATGTTGCAGGTATCATCAGTGGTCGTGTTGACTTCTGCAGACCTTGACAGAGATATGTGCCAGGCTGGCCAACTGTTGAAACACGATATTGCATATTTATGTCACACACTGAATAATTTTTCAATCGCATTATCGAGTCGTGTAGGGAAAATGCTATTTTTGAACATCGGCATCATGGATGTCTTCATTTGAATGTTGGTCATGGGATATGTAAATTATGGGAAAAATATATATTCATACGGAATCAGCTTGAAAAATGAGCCTTTTCATAGCTGTGATCAGTATATCAATGTATATTTATATATATAAATAAATGAATCAGCAATATTTTTGCATAAATATATATTCCATTATGCATACAAAATAAAACTCTCCTGTCAAAACTCTGTAACTTCTTTCCTATTCAAGCTTAAAATATGAAATTTGGAACGAATATAGACGAAGATATATTCTTTTTTATCTAATAATAAAATTTCAAAATATGTCTCTAAATAATGTTAAAACAATATTTCAAACAACCACAATGAACATTTTTCAATTATGCCATGGCATTCTGACTGCAATAAACAACGTAGATAGAACTCGCTTTATTATGGTATATATAGCAATAATATACAATTAAATATCATGAAGATATACTCAAATGAATTTGATACTACGATAATATATTTTATTTGCATTTTTTGATAATGGTAAATTTTAGAACCTTATATTATTAAATATGGTATTTAAAAAAAAACAGTCACATTTAAGGCATCAATATTTTATCTATTATTCGCCCGAATCACCCCTATTCCTATTATAATAGTTTTCCGCGTTCAATTTTATTATTTTAATCTGTCAATCAATAAAATTGTCGAAAGGGAAAAGGCGTAGCCAGAAATACCTAGCAGGAAATTTATGATGCTCGATCAAAACTTAATTTATGATAAGAATCCGCGATGAGAAGATTTATTGTTTTTTTAAAAAGCTGAAAACCTTGCATAAGAGAAGAAGGTGGACTATGAAATAATTTAGATGTTTCATTGAAAGATGATAATATTTATTCTATGAAAACTCTCGTCCATAACAAGTGAGTCTGAAATATTTTGTAAGTATCTATAAACTGACATTTTCGTCTAAAACAAAATATTTAGAATTGGATTCGTCCGATTCAGCTTTTCCTTTAAATAAATATCTATATATTGTAATATTTTGGAAGCATATATTTAATTTTAAACTACTCTATGAATAAACAGAAAGAAAAATTGAATTTAAAAAAAAATCCAATTGGGGTTAAATATTTAAAATATAAATTTAAAAAAAAATACAAAATTATATTTTTTCTATAAGGAGACATCTGATCACTTTTATCTTTTTCAATAATAATCTGAACCCACCAAATCCCTCTTGAAAGGCTTCAGCCCTCCTACTACTAGTATTCAGTCAAAAAATATATTTTTAAATCTTTTGCGAACTCTCCATGTATGAAAAAATAGAGGGCATAGGTTGGTATGATTTAAGTATATTAAAATAGATTAACTACCATAAAAAGACTTCTTATACGGTTTTAAAATATTATTACTGAATCTATGGTATATTTTTTTACAAATTCTTCTAATTTACAATTAAAAATTTGCAGAACTAGCTAAATTAGTAGCCATCCTTATTAAGTATCTTAAGAAATCCTAAGCTATGGATGGAACATTTTATCTTGACGATTGCTCAAGTTTTAAAATATCATAATACACTGAATTATTAAAAAATCGTCGATGAAATGCAGTATCAGAGATCACAATAATTTAATTTATGATTATTTTTTGTTGTTTTACAGATTAAATGTTAAATATATAAACTACTAACTTTATTACCAAGCTTCATCAGGAGATATTCAAACTCATTCTCCAATCATTAAAATGATGTAGAGAAAATTACTTGCGGTGGGCGTATAGATATCAAACACTTCTCTAATTGATTTATTCTCACAGCACACTTTAATATAACTCAAGAACTAATTAAAATATAACAAAAGATTAATTATTATTTTAATTTTGAACTAAATACAAAATTTATAATCCTACAATAATGGTAAATGTTAAAAATAGCAAAGTTGACCTAGAAATATAAGCCAAAATGACATGTGCAAATTCTGTTATTGATAGTATTTTGCTAATTGGTTTTTAAATTAGAAATGTATTAATTTCTATTTATAAAGATATTGGCCCTCATCATCTTTGTATAGTCTTAAAAACGCCTACGAACACATATTATTAATTGTTGAGAACTCTTGATCTAAAACATGATTAAAAATATGACCTAATTATTACAAATAAGAAAAAAATATTGTTTTTATTAAAAACCTAACATAATAAAGGAAAATTTTCACTGCTTCACTGTTGGCCTGATGCATTTTTTATCAAAACTTTCTCTTGTTTTACTCCTTACATACTGAATACCATCCGAGTCAAACAAGTTAAATTCTTTCCTTCAGTCATCTGAAGTCCATGTCCGGTAAACTTTTTCCCATTGTTGTCTTTTGGTGCGCATTTATTTAAGGAGAAGGGGATTTTTCGCCGGTAACCTTGCCACAAAAGTTCAGTTCCTCCATTTCTGATAAACTCTGTTCTAATATTCACTGCAATTTTAAATCTGTTGGTTGAGCAGAACTTTTTTAAAATACGATCTTCTGGAGAGGCTGGATTCGTTTCTTCTGCTATACAGATCCAGTCTTTTAGAATTTATAATGCAGATTGTCTAAACCATAGGTTCCCAAAGTGGGTCACCTGGCCCCCCGGGGGGCCCTGGAGTAGGCTAGGGGAGTAAATCTGGCCCTGCGGGGAGTAGTGGCGTTATTTCTTTTAAGAAAAAGTCGGTGCCAAATATATTAGCAGTGCATTGTGTGATTCATCGACAACATTAGTTGCAAAAAATCGTGGTAATCGCCTGCGTCGTTCATTGCAATACGTAATTACAGCAGTTAACAAAATCAGGAGCCATTCACTCTATGACAGATTGTTTGGGACAACTTTGCATCGAAAACGACGAAGACTTCAATCGTTTGCTTCTCCACACAGCAGTGGCTCAGAAACAATTATATTTCATATTTTCAATTACATGCGTTATTGCGTCACGTTGTTGAATAAATGGCATCGCAATGCATACTGTGGGGGGTTTTTACACGGTTTTAAAAAAATACTTGGGTTGATGTTTATTTATATTAAAAAAAGTCGTGGTAGCCAAAGGTTTTTTTTCAAAATTTACAAGTGGAATAAATGTTTCGAAAACATTGAAAAATATACATATTGATTAATATCGAGAGTACACAAGCTTTTGAATTTAGCCTGGCCTGCGAACTACTGAAAAAAATCTGATGAATCTGATCAGGAATATTAAAAAAATTGTTCTTTGATTTTTATTGAATTTCAAAATTTTCCGCGCCGAGCGCGTTTTATTTATTCGGATGAAAATATCAGCTCAAGGCTAACTGACGAAATATTTTCAATATATGTTTTTACTATATGGACGAGATTTCCAGTTTTCGGACTAACATCATTTTTTTCAACAGCTTTGTCAGCTTTGAGCATTAAAAAAAATTCACTCTTTTTGAATATATTTAATTATCATTGTCGATAAACAAGAATCCGATTAATCTAAATAATCTCGTGTACCACGTGTATTAAAAAAAATACGACGAATGTGTTAATAAAGGTTAATTTTTTTAAATTATCATATATTAATTTTTTTAATTTTATTTCAAATAAAAAACTGAAAAATATGAAAATATTGGTGACGGTACATCAGATTCGTCATTTCTCATCATTTAATAAATATTAATTACTAAACAATTTCAGTATCGGCGTATCTCATTTATCACATTATAAGTAAGCATATAAAAAAATAAGTTCACTACATTTTTCTGATTCGTTTAATATAAAAAAAGGTAAATTTCCATTGGGGCCTTTTGTAATTTTTTGTCTGAAAAGGGGGCAATTGGTAAATTAAGCTTGGGAACCTAGGGTACCTTACCAATAAGCTTTTTTATTTTATATAAGGTCGCAATTTTCGTCCTGAAACATTTTTGATATTGAAACTTATTATAAATTTAATTAAACTAATTATAAATAATTGACATAACATTAATACAATTATATTTAAATCACAAGCACAAGCATTGAAAAATAACACACTATTTATAAGCATTTGTTTCATGATATCCTGTACCGTATTATATAAAAAATAATATGAATTAATTTTATTATCAATTTTATCTGAATCAGAAACCAGAGAAAAAAAATGATCTTAACGAGTTCACATTTTCGATTTATCTCAACGGAAAATCTAGCGATGATGATAATGCAAACATACGGATAAATACAATTATATCTTTAAAAAATACTGTTATATTTAACATAATCACGAAAGGTTAATGGCCATAAATACGCAAAACCTGAATTTAAAGCCACTTTTCAAAAAATTCTCGAAGCAATAAATCAAGCTTAATACTATTCAAAAAAATGTTTAATAAAATTTAATTAATTATTCAATAAAAGTTATTATTTAATACATCCAGATTTTCACATGATGTATACGAGCTGTACTAGTTGAATTAATTGGGGAGCAATCTATGGCAGTGCCAATGCCAAATTGGTTCCATCAATTACGTATTACGCAAGCGTCGTTGCGTTTTCCACAGGTTGCCAATGCCGGAAGCTGGAGATCTGTTATCACAAATCTGGTTTGTACCAGCCGAGCCATGTCTTCATAATAATTGCACACAACGAAATTGCACAAGGTCGTGCCGAGCCAGCTAGCTCGACCAACCAAGCTCGAGCATCGCTGAAATTATTATTATTATTCTGCCAGGACCTTGCCATCAGTTATGGATGATCCTGTCTCAAGATCCGAGTCCTCGTGATATTTTTAATAACGGTCGCAAAACATTATTATTTTAATTTAGTTAAGCTCACATTAGAGTAATACAAATAATCGTTTGATTACGGCACGACTGAAAATCAATAGAATTGCATTTAATTTTTCGCAAAGCGCAGCTCGCCGCAATAATTTTCCGATTCTCCTTGCACTTAAGGGTCACCGTTAATGAGTTTCCAGGGGTCACAACTCGCCATGATGAACCGGCGCGAGGTGTATAGTACTCCGGTGTCATTAGACAGCGATGGCAAACCGGCGAGGATCGAAAACAATCGAAACCAATCGCAGTTTTGGTATCGTGCGGTTTTTGTGATGGCGCACTATAAAAAGTCGATTGGGCAATCGGCCAGCTTCCGCGGCAAGAGGAAGACCATTGACCACGGGCGGATTCCGCGGACGATCTCTGGTGTCTTCGGGCACCTCGAAAATTGGAGTCGATGCGAGCAGCTGATCACTTGGTTGAGTGCGCGTGCGGTTAACTGTAATCTGCGGTTGAACGAAGGAGTTCAACGCAAATATCCAAAAACCAGTATTTTTTTAACTCAAGGACAGATAAAAAAAAAATATGTTTGAGAATCTTACTAAATATCTAAAAAAAAAGATTAATTTTCTAGTTTATTAGTAAACTTCATGATCGGAGGAAAGGGTTGAGGGGTATAGATGGTCTTGATCACCATACGATGGTGTTCAATGTATTTGACATAAATATGCGTCATTTGTTAAACTACTGTTAAGAACCGCTGACGCATTTATGCGTCATTCGTTATAATACACCTCTAGCTTGCGGCCCCTGTATACATCAATATTATCACTATTATTTTTAATATGTACTCTATAAAATGTATGTAGCACAAAGCCACCTCACCGTGCCACAAAGCCTTCTAAGAAGAACACCAACGACGAAAATTCGGAATTTCCCGAGTGATAACCGGGGGTCATACTGATCTACCACCTACAATAATCGTAGATAGAATTAAGTGCTTCTTACTTCTTATTTTAGAATTCTCATTTTGTTTCACCCTGCTGTGCTATTTACCTTACTCATTCCTACCCTCCGACCTGCTTGGCCATGGCCCTACCTTTAAGCCCCTCAATAAGAATTTTCCAGATCAACGTAGAAGGGCTAATTGCTGCAAAACCGGATTACCTCTCCAGATTGACGACGGAACAAAGCATGGATACCATCGTATGATCCCTGGCAGGTTCCTCACCGCAGGGCCGGTGTGTCCAGGGAAGGAAGACCCTAACCAGTTGACTAACTAATAAATGCTTAGGACTTAAAGCATGCTTAGAATTAATCACGTCAAGGTCTGTAGAAACGCATGCTTTATAATAACCACGTAGAGATATCTAGAAACATTTTTTTGTATCTCTGTCATCAGTTATTGGTGTAGAGATGCGACTATCTCGGCCTAGGTTGACCCGGCTCCCTGGCCATTCAAAGGCAAATGCCGTGATAGTTCCTTGAGCCGTTTACCATCGCATTACCGCTTCCTCCGCGGGGAGAAAACTCCAACAACGACGAGCACGCGAAGAATGGCAAAGTAAAAGCCATACCAAATCATCATCAATGGAAAAATAAGTACATGTATGTGTACAGGTATCCTATATGTGTAAAAATAAATCTGAGCCAGTGTGCCTTGGGAAGGAAAACCCAAATCTGTTCAATATTTGGTATAGTCTCGATACTTTCTCTCCTCTTCTTTTTTTCTAGGGGACTCTTTGAAGAAGTCTTTACCATGTTGAAAGGTTTGCAGCAAACCCCCTCCCACTTGCTTGGACACCGTCAGGAGCGTAAAATTCAATACCAACAAGGTAGAGGATACACGTCCAGTGCCAGCAATGGCCGAGAGAGGGAAACTTGGGTCTCCGCGATATATACATGAAAGGGGAACCCTCACGTCCTTTGTGAGACTTCTTCCTTTGGCCTCGACTGCCATTCGAGAGTCTGATAAGCCTTATGCCCTCAGCGAGTGAGAGCCTTGTGGCTGACAAATGATGATGATGACGATATATAGATATTATAATAGAAAATCCCAATATTATAATTATCCCTTAGTAATTTCCCTGAGTATGAAAAAACAATTATGCTTGATTAGTAAAGAAATTTTATTGTGAGAAAAAGATATACAATTGGTCCACGAAAGATACAAGTCTTTCATTTTCCGAATGGAAAGAAAATTGACCCATTTAACTTTCAGGCGAAGTATTACTTACTTGAAATCTTACTTAAAAAAACAAAATAATGACCCGAAGGGACATCAATTCATTTACTTGACCGTTCTAGGTAAATATTACGACATAGGCATTTGTGATTTTCCACAAAAACATATTAATATATCAACTTGAAGTTAACTGCCTTGAAACTGTTTAAATAACCTCGTCTTCATCGCTAGAATCATCATCTGTAACGCAGTCATCAGTCAAGCGTTCTCTTGTAGTAATACAGAAATCTCATCAAAATTTGTTGTAATCAGTTCGCTTATCTTCCTTCTTTCTAGGGAACCCCTTCTTGGAAGGGTCGCTCAATGCGACAAGGTTAATAATCACTTGCGGCTCATTATAAGCAGATATCCTAGAGAAAAGGAAATCGAATAAAGAGGCAAACTCTCTTTCTTGCCAGGACACAGTCGGGAGGGTAAAATTCGATACCTACAGTGAAGATACACGTCCAATGCCAATAACAGTTTAGGTCTCCACGGTATAAACAAAGAAGGGGAGCCTTCACCTCACGTTTGAGACTAAGGTTCCTTTGGATTTGACTACCTTCACGATAATAAAACTGCTAAAAAATAAAGAACCACTTACTGTCATGTGTAATTGATACAAGCAATTGTTTCTTACTGACAATTAGTTACAGACTGTCTTCACATACCTCTAGAAATACCATAGACTAACATTTTATGTGCAATTTGCTTTTCGTTTAGCAATAAAACCCACGTTAATAACATATAGATGACTGTGCAGCTTTTTATGGAGTGGTAGTAGTGTGTGACAAATAAAAAATAATCAAAATGCCTCTTTTATTATTCTTGATAACGCATAAATGCGTCAGCGGTTCTTAACGATACTTTTACAAATGACGCATATTTACGTCATTAAATACTTTGAACACCATCGTATTTATAAAATGAGATATTAAATCGGTCTTTCGATATATGAAGACCTGTTAAATGAGCAAAGGGTCCGAATGGGACATATTATTCACTTGGGGCAGGGCGTTTCTGTTCATGATCGAATCTCATATTAAATTCCACGGTTTTTTTTTGAAAAAAATATTAAAATTAAAGGACGATCTCATTTAAGATGATCCTTTCGAAAATAATCAGAGTGTCGTATCCCTAACCACTGCGGCCGCAGTTAATCATGCACAGACATTCGCAAGAACCAATTTGACACCGGCATAACGACTTTGGCTAATGGCCACCACGTACGGGTCCGACGTGTACGTAGGGCCTTTCGTCGGGTTCCCATGCAGTGGAAAAAGGGCAGAAACGACCTGGGCACCATTACACAAATGACGCGTAATCACGCACGGGAGTGCGCACACGGTCCCCGACGACCATAATCGTCCTCGTGCACATAAATCGTATTGAATTATTGGCCACCGATTAAAATCGAACAAATACGACCGGATCGATACATCGTGTAATCGCCGTAATTGCGTCGTGTGACGAGAGAGGCGCTCGGGTCGAACTTGAACCTGACCAATCGGTGCACGTGGACGAGGCGAGATGAGCATGCGCACGTGTGTATCGTGCGTGGCCTCACGATATGGGAATTGCGGAGGGTGTGGTAAGAATCGAACAGATATTTCTAAATCGAATAAAATAACGATGTCTGAGCAATAAGGCCTAAGGAGGAATAGGATCAGATTTACTCGGATAATTACACTTTCCGAATAATAATAATAATTAAGTGGCTCGAAACGAGTCCCTGCCACCTGAAGGAAATTACGCTCTATCGGCCCTGGGCCTTCTTCATCGATTGCCCAAACCCCAGCAGAGACGCGTCCGCTTCAACCCTGGCTCTCAAGAGAAGTCTTGGCCTACCAACGGGGTGGGTTCCCCCAGGCCCAGAGTTTTTAATAGTATGGACCAGCCTATCGCTTCCCAATCGGGCTACATATCCTGCGAATATATGAGAGGACAATGCTATATCTCCATACATGGCCATGACCTTGTTATTGGACCGCATGTTTCTATATCCGGGACTAGCCTCGTCAGGACGCAGTCCGAAGATCCTTCTTAAGAATTTTCTCTCGAACGGATCAAGACGATGCATGGCCCGACTTGCTAGAGACCATGAGCCTCACTCAATAGACCTGAACCCAACAATCGCGAAACCATCATATATTTGGTCTTTGACCAATTCACCTCCAGCCCCTTGAAATCATCGAGCGACTTGACAGCCTTATCCCTAGTGCGACCAACAATATTAGCATCGTCAGCGTATGCTAGCAATACAACATCCCTCTAAGGATTGGCGATCCACTTAGCTCATTGCTCGACCCGCGACACTAGGAGCCACTGATAAGTTTGGAAGTTCCCCTTTATGCTCGCTCGTTCCCTTTTATGCTTGACGGGCACTCCGGCTATATTAATGACAACTAGTATGCACCCTCTTGAGTTGTAACGACGTCCACTTAAATAGACAATGGTGTAAGATAAATCGGTTTTGCCGAGGGACTAGCAACCAAGTCAGAATAACCGATTGAGCCAAGAGTTTTTCTGACTGCGTTGTACATCTCTTCTCTATCTGAATGTATTTCTTAATAAATCGGTGCAGCTTCATGCTTATGCGGACGACAAAGGCATTGTGACCAGATCTCAGGTGGCTCTTAAGGATGCATGCCAGCGAATGATGAGAGCGGCAACTGCATGGGACTAAGATTCAACGAGCCCAAGACAAAATACATGCCTATATGCCAAGAACGAACCCTTGAACCCATGGGAGTCAAAGAGTACAGCTTCGAGGCCATGTAGGAATTCACATATCTCGGCTTACTTATTAGAAATAACAATGAAACCAATTTGGAAGTACGAAGAAGAACCATGCTGAAAAACCGGTGCTACTTTGGACTTCATAACCATCTACGGTCGAGATTCCCCTCAAAGAAGAACGAAGTCAAGCTCTACAATACCCTCATCAGGCTCATCCTAATATATGAATCTGAATGTTGGGCTAGGCCAAAACAAAATGAACAAAAACTTAGAGAGGATAATTCTGAGACTGATGTTTGGAGCCGTATTCGACAATGAGCAATGGCTTATCCGAAGCAGTTGTACGAGGGCTGTACTGACTAATAAAATATACCGGTCACAGCTGTCTTCAGAGTGGCCAGACTCCGGTGTGAAGGATGGGGGACAGTCATCGGCCGAAAAGGGTTATGGTAAATAAGCCTTCCTATCCCCAGAGGAAATGAAGACCAAGGCTGAGGTGGTTGGACTGGGTACAGAGGGACACTGTATCATTAAAACTTATCGAAAGTTAGATCGACGTGGCGGCAAACCGGATAAAATGGAGACGGGTGTCGGATGAGACCAGGGCTCTACAATAGGGGTATTGCGCGTTACAACTAGTGTCTTCGGGTAGGCCAAGTTTGGCCAGTTTACTATTAAAGGCGCCTTGGCCAGTGATAAACTCCGAGGTGAAATGGTTTGGGTGTATCCATTACGGGAAGAATTTATGCTCAACACGGCCTATTGTTTCACTGACCATCTCCGTTACCATGTCTCAATGACAGTTTTAGTAGGACAATTCGAGTCTTCATCACATGTTAAAGCAGGGAGAACTGACAAGGCCCCCAATGCAGCTTGCCTTAGGAGCCTAGCCAGATTTAGCGGAAGCTCGCATTCTAGGACTAGAAGGATCGCCGTTAATGATGTGCGATATGCCCTCAAAAGCGCAAATATCTGGCTCATCTCATCTTGGCTCTTCGCATACGGGTCAGGTCGCCAGCCATAAGCCCAGGAGCCGAGTTGTCTCCGCGGGGATTGTAACAATAATAATCAGACCACATAATCTCAGTGACCGAAATAAGGTAGACCGAATGTTTATTGCCACAAGTCTCCTCTCGCGGCATAAAATCGAGCCTTTTTTGTACAAGGCAATAATGAACGATGAAATATGGATCACCTATGAAAATATTGTCCGCAAAAGACAATGGCTGGATAAGAAGCGACCATCCCTATCGGACCCTAAAGCCAATATTCATGCCAAGAAAACTTTATTAAGTGTATGGTGGGATCATCGAGGAATAATCCACCACGAGCTGATGAAGCACAACGAAACGATTACTACCGATACATACGTTCAGCAGTTGCAAAGAGTTCATGAAAAATTAATGGAAAAGCATCCTACACTCGTCAATCGGAAAAGGCGTTATCTTGTTACACGATAACGCCAGACCACACACGGAAAAAGTGATTCATGAAAAAAATCTGGAGCTCAACTGGTCTTTTTTGCCACATCCACCCTACTCCCCAGATCTTGCTTTTTGTGGACTACCACCTTTTCTGTTCCTTATTGAATTTTTTGAATGACAAAATGATGAACAAAATGATTAACAAGTCAAACAGGCCCTTTCATTTTGATACTTTCTTTCAGTCCTAACTCACTAAATTTTATGAGAAAGGAATCGATATGTTTTTATTGTATTATATTTATATATATATATATATTATGTAATTTTTTTAAGCAAAATAAAAATATGATTAAAATCGGAATGGTAATTACTATTTTTTTAATACTATATATTTAATAATTCTACATATGCAGTCATGTCTGAAATAATTAAAAACTTAGTGGATATACAAAAAATGAGTCGATTTGGAAAATAAACATAATTTTCAAGCAGCATTAATTGAATTCATGATTTAATTATAGTATTAAAATCATGTGCATCTATTAACTATTATTATTATGACACACTGAAAGTGTTTCCGCATTTTAATGTGATTTAAAAAATGTCATTATTTCATAGGTATTAATTTTGGAATGAATTGATTCAAATAAACCGTTATTCCATATCAATAATATATGCAAAAATATCGATAATAAAACATAAACGAAGACGAACAGCGATAAAAAAAAATCACCACATTACGTTTTGCATACTGGGGCTGTTGGCAAGGCCGCATCGTTTTGCTATGATTGCTTCGTGAACAAGAAAAAAAAGCCAGAGTTCGATGACTCTGCAGAGCGGCGCAGATGTACCCGAGTTTAGAGCCAATATGTGTGTGGTTAGAAATGGAATTCGGAATGGATGATGGTGCGGTGGATGGATGCAGAAGACAAGAGCTGGCAACACCTATGCGGAGACCCATTGTCGGACAGATTCTAATGATGATGATTGCCCGCCATGCGATATTGTTAATTGCACCACTAATATTTTTAAAGTCGCAGCCGCCACTCGTCCAAATTGATTGGAGTTTTATTTGAGATTATTACGGCCGTAATGGACGTTAATATTGTTGTGAAATGTGATATGCCAGATTGAAAAAATCTCACGTGATGATTTACGATGACGGTGGTCCTGTTTCATGATCCTTGCGACTCAAAAATCAGTTCAGCCACCGATCGATACTATCGAGGATATTAAACAAATATGAACAACAAAGTATCCATAAAGGAAACGTGGAAATGTATAAAATAATTTCTTAAATTATTGTGTTAAATTACACGGATCACTAAATGCATAATTTTAAATCATTATTATTTAATATATTTAGAAAAATGTGACCAAAGAACACATAAAATGCAACCCCGTTAATAAAATAAAACTATTCATTTAAAAATTATTATCGTTCATGTTATTTTTTGTTTCACTAATGAAATGCAAAATATTCTTTTACCGTTTTTTTCAAAAAGTCTAGAGAACAAATATAAATAATCAATTTAATTTTACTTGAGCACGGTCGCGATGTTTTTTATTGCTCCGTTTTGGATACGAGCGAGAAAAACACATCGCGCATGTGTAAGTGCGAGCGAGAAAAAACATCGTGCTGTGCAAGTAGTGAAACCACATGCGACGAGTCGGAAGCGTGCCGCATTCACTTTCATCGAGTTTGCACGTCACTTGCGCACATATTGATTAGTAAAAATATCCAAATTATAAAGCATATCATGAGTAACTATTTTTATTCTTAAATAAATTCATTTTTAAAACAAATTTCAAGGTATTGTCGAAGAATTTATCAATTGAAATGTTTGGGGTCTATTTTCATACATTAATTTCATACAAATGTTAAAGGGGCGCGACAGTAGTACCAAAAAATGGTATTCCACCGCTGCCACCAAATGTTAAGGCACCCGAGCTCGCGTATCAAAAAGGTACACGGCCGCTGGCGGCAAAATGTTCAACCGTCCGGTAGCAGACGATCGCTTCGAAGATCGAGATCAAAGTAAAACACGCTTTGACGAAAAGATCCCAGAGACGAATCTCCGGTACGAGATGATGATAAGGATCCTAGAGACGTATCTCTGGTACGAGAGGAATCACGAAGATGTGACTGCCATGACGGCATGAGTGTGGATGCCTCCAAAATGGGACATATTTATACACGGTCCCGTGAGTCATGTGACGATGACGTCACCGACTTTTGGCGGTTCTCTGTGGCACACTTTACGTTAGAAGGATAGGCACTCGAGAATATCGAGAGCACAGAAATGATACGGACGGACTATGCCGGTTTATAACAAAAAATAGACCCCATCGACCAGAGCCGTTGGTTTCGAGCCGCCGTGATGATCGGTTAAAAAAAATATTAAAAATAAATCTGGTACAGAGCATTAATTTTTTTTATAAAAAAATAAGGTCTTAACTTATTAAAAACATATACAAAATAAGTTACAAAATAGTTATATACAAAAAAATAGATAAAACATAGAGGAAAAATCAAAATTAAATTCGCTAAAAATAAAAATGTTTGATTAGCAATTTTCTGGAAAAAAAATGTTAGAGCGAGAATAAACTATTAGGTGTAGTAAAAAGTCATGTCGTATTTTCAAAGGGTAGTTTTAGAATCAGTTGTTTTTGGTCCTTTGACGAGTCAAGATGTGTTATTTTATTGGATGCTTGTCGAGAAACATCTCCGCCTGTGTTCAATATAAAAAAAAATTTACTCTACCCAGTCGCAATGGACGAATTTGTTCCTTCCGAAGACTATTTGCAAAACTGCATACTCTTTCAGTTTCACTCCAAGGTAAGCGCAACTATCGCTACAAGAAATATTTGCGACATTTATGGAGACGTATTAGATCAGGTAGAAAATGTGAACATTGGTACGGAAAATTCAAATCCGAAAATTTTGACTTAAAAGATGAGCCTCGAAGTGAACGACCCTGTACAGTAAATAAAGCCGTCATAAAATCTGAAATTAAAAAAAACCCAACTATAACCATCAAAGAACTGTCAAATATAACCAGCACAAAGTGGTCCATCATTCAGAAGTGTCTAAAAAAATAGGAAATATTCAAAAAGAAGGATTTTTGAGAGAAAATCTTCCTCCTCCACCACGATAATGCGCGTCCCCATGTCACAGAGTTGTCCCTGAAAAAAATGAATGACTTGGGTTTTTGACGGCTTTACTGCATCCTGCTTACTCTATGGTACTATAATACTATGCAACACTTTTTTTAAAAATTAATCATTCCAAACATAAAGTGAAGTGAAATTGGCCATTTCTGATTTTTTTAATTCTAAGTCAGCAGAATTTTTTAAAAAAGCTATTTTAGATTTGGAAAATATATGGCAGAAGGTTAATTAACACAATGGTAATTATTTTTTGTAAAAATAAATCAATAAATGTTAAAAAAAAATGAATTAGAATTTTATTGAAAAAATACGACAGGACTTTTTACTACAAATAATATTTTCATCTTTAATCGAAAGTATAAATGATAAGAGTATATTATTTAAATCGAAATATGTATTAATTTAATTCATATTATTTTATATCAAACCGTGAATGACTTATGACAATATTTAATAATAACATAAAATTATCTTATTTATTTAAATTAGTAATAAACAATATTCCAAAGTGCATAAGCAATACATTTATTTATATCCAACAGTAAGTAAATATCAAAATTAAACTATGATTTTAATATAGCAAAATAACATAATAGAAAATATTTACATATTGGGTCTATCAGAAAGTTCTGCCCTTTATTAGAATAAAACAAAATAATATTTTTTTCTATATATGACTTCTTATCAGCGTGATGGAAATTTGTATATCCCATTTTTAAAAAATGTCTTATCCTTAGAGGCGAAAAATTGAACCATTGTCTGATATCTACGTTTTTGCATTTTTAAGCCCTGCAAAAAATTTGTAAGAAGAGAAACAAGCGATAATCAGAAGGTGCTAGGTCCAGAGAGTATGATGGATACGACAGAATTTCCCAGTCTAGCTCTGCTAGTTTCTAACGAGTCCCCAAAGCAGTATGTGGTCTAGCATTATTATAAAGCAGTATGATGTCCTTCCTATTAAACATCGCCGGACTCTTTTCTTGGAGTGCTGTTTTTAAATTATCCAATTGCTGTCAGTACCTCTCAGAATTTAGCTTTTCGTTCGGTTTCAACAGCTCAAAATGTAGTGGTCCTCGAATGTCCTACCATATACACAACATATTCTTATGCAGACTCAACTTCGGCTTTGAGGTGGAGGGGGCAGGTTTTCTGGATTCACAATATGCTCTTCTCCTTACGATGTTTTCATAGGTAATCCAATTTTCATCCCCAGTTAATATCCGGTCCAAGAAGGGTTCGATTTGAGATAAATTAATTTACCTGTTCCATTATCACCATTAACTACTGCAATGATGATGTTAAAAAAAGATTTTGTTCTAACATGATCTTGACAGAACATGCATTTAATTGACTACAACTATATTATAATTGAGATAAGGAAAATAATATTTGTCTCTAATCTCTAATAATAAATAAATATGTACATACATTTGTTATTACCCATATCAATGTTCATAAATAATACAATGGTCAGTTGTAGTTGATCTTCAGACCTACGCCGACGTATTTGACTAATATTCATATAATACATAGATTAGTTATTTTGAATGAAGTTTTAAAATAAAAATCATGGAATATAAGTTTTCTTTTAATACATGTGAGATGTGTCATAGTAGGTCTGAATCGACCTTCGCATTGCACGTGTGTCAACATAAATTCTGCAGATCCTGCATTCAAAATTATGTCATATCGAGTCGAGATGAGAAGGTTTTTTGTCCTGTTGAAATTAAAAATTACAAATGCAAAGGACAGATACAATATTATGAAATTAAGGAGTTGGATGCTGAAAATATACATGAAAGATATCTGATGAGAGCTGAATGTTGCGATTCAAATGAAATAGTGTTTGAATGCCGACAACAAGATTGCTTAGCATGGTGGATCATTGAAGCCGTGGATACAAGCTACTCTTGTCCTAACTGTAAGACGGCAAATTGGAACCAGTGTCAGGTAAAAAATATATTTGGGTTATTCCATAAATAATGCGGTTTATGCGATAAAAAGGTTTTCGCAAAGATGAGTAAACCACAAAATTTAATTTTAGTTTTAAGGGATAAGTTAAAGTAAAATAGAGGTATTTATTGGCCATATTTCACAGAATCTAAATACATATTCTTATGGACGATTTACTTCAAATATTGCCCCAGTGTTAATTGTCTTTAAGCCCTTTTCTTTTCTTTGTAAATTAAAGTGCAGCATGCCAGCAAATTTTGCCATTATCATTATTCAGTGCTTATGTAACTTTCACCGATCATTCAGAATCAGAGTCTTGAGCCTCGAGACCAACTCATCTTCGCGGTTTCAAATTGCTTGGGTTGTTCAATTAATTCCTCTTCTTCGGAAACAAAATCTTCTTTTCGCCCGTCCTCTAGTTATATCAATACATCGTTGCTCATTTCTGCTGAATGACTGTTAATCAAACTAACGAAATCCTCTTCCTCTAAATTTAAATTTAGTTCATTTGTCATTTCAACAAGATCTTGAATACCTATGTCAACTTCTTCAGTTAGTGTCCTACTCTCCTCAACCAATCGGAAGATGAGCTTATTCCATACGTAATCTTTCTAAAATTGAGTTAACGATTTTCCATTAAGTCCATCAACAGCTCTCACTGCTTGCCTAAATGTATTTCGCATGTATTTTGTATAGCGCTCTTATAGCGCTATCCCTGCTATGGGGGGGTGGGTTCTATAAAAAGTTCGACAGCCCCTCCTTTACTGCTCCCTTCTAGAACGTTTATTTTTGAGGGTTTGACAATAAAAAATAACACGCTACATTGAACAAGATAATTTGAAATATGCAATTAAAATAATAATAGATGTAATTCTTTCAATTTATAAAATAATATCAAAAAGCCCTTTTCCCAAGTTTTGTATAGGTGGCTTGCCTTCTATAGCGTGGTCCCGAGGATAGTTGTCTATTTTGTGAAGACTTTGCAAATGGATAATGGATTTTTATTCGCCAATAATTTTTTCATCAACTTTCTATTACAAATATTTCAGAAAAATAGAAGTCAATTTTGAATGTTAATTAAAAAATAGAGAATGTATTTATGTGTGTAATTGATTATTTATTTATTTATCATAAAACAACAATGCGTGATTGACATTACTGATTGACCCAAATCGCCAATCACGCATAAAAATATAATAATAAAATAATAACATTATTTAATGTTTTTATTTTAAAAAAATCCTGTACCCCTGCTCTGGGGTATAAACTGGGGTAGAATCCAAAATCCCTTATGTAGAGATATCTTAGAGATTTCTTCTGGATTTTCTCTAATCTGAGGGAATTCGAGACGTCATAAGGCAACTATATTTATATTATATTTTAATATTTTCATTATTATATTAACATTTTAGACATAAATTCATACATTGTAGACTCGTTATATTATTTTTTGTGGTTATTTTTTTGTAGATTTACTGTTATTTTATTATTGTATTTATTAAAATCAAAATGCGCTTCATGCAGTATAAAAAAAAATGTCACGCAGAATACCTTTCTAAATACTTTTTTTAGAAAGATTAGTTTTAAGTCAAACTCAGAATTATTTTAGAATTATTTTTAACGAAATGCTTTTAGCATTTCGTCTAATTTTTCAATATTGTTTACGCTTCATTTCTTTGTGAGATTATTAATTTGCTTAAACTACGGGTTGTTTATAATATTTGGTATATCTAAAAATGAACTTTGGAGTTGGAAAATCAAAATAAAATCGAATATTTAGTAAAGTTGTTTAATGGTGTCAAATTAAATCATATTTTTTTGATTATATTAAATTAATTTTCAGTTCTCTTATAATATTTTAAACTAATTGTGTGTAACAAATGTGTGTAATTTAGAAATCCTATTTTTACCTGAATATTAGTTTATTTAATATTAGTATTATTTTTACTTATTAGAAGGATTAGGAATTGAACCATTATTTTGTAGTTTTTTCTACAAAATAACTTTAATTAATAATAAAAACACTTCTTGTTGTTTTTACATCTTCTTTATAATTTGGATGAGAAGGAGTCGTATGGAAAACCGAAATATTATATTTTAGAAGCTATTATGTCTTTTAAGAGCTATTGTATCTTAATATTTGAATCAACATTGTTCGATGTTCTCTAACAAAGTGTCAACACTAATCAATACAGTGTTATGACTAATTAGATTAATTTTTCAACTTCGGACCCCAGTTTCATCTTTATTTCTAATAATAATTTAAACACTGAGCGATTAGGGTTTAATTTAAATTAAATACATAATTATATTTTTATTCCAAATGACTTCTTTAACAACGTTTGGTCGCTTCTACAATCGATAATGGCAAAATTTGTAGATTATTATCATTAATGACCTAGTATTTTTTTAATTTTATTTTATGAATTATTTCAGAAAATATATCCAGAAGAATTTTTGCATAATATTGAGAATGCTGAAGTTGACGTCGATAATTCACTCGAAGACGTTGAATTGATCGATACGACGATGAACGAAGATGTGACGATTAAGTGCTCAATATGTCTGATGGAATGTCGATCAAAAAACGCAATTATGCTGAAAGACTGTCATCATTCATTCTGCAAAAAATGTTTAGAATTCATCATAAACACATCAGATAACGTCGAGATCGGATGTCCTTACAAAAACAAAGATTTTAAATGCGATGGCGTATTATATTTGTGTGATATCCAATCGTGCTCTGAAAGCGCTTACAGTAATTATACTCACAAAGTTGTGTTATCGAAGAGGGATGAAATGTTTTCCTGCATGAATGAGGGTTGCATGGGATGCAGGGTGTGGATCGGCAACCTAATTGAATATATATGTCCGTTCTGCGCAGAAAAAAATTGCATCAGTTGCAAGGTTAACATAATCATTAACAATAAAATAAGTGCACCGAAAAGTAATCAATATTTTTGTTTGTGGCATTTTCTAACACTGTTTGCAAGCTTAAAGGCAGTTGTTCGATTCCTTTTTTGAAAAAGTTCTTCTATTTTTTATCGAAAAACGTTTCCAAGAGCGTTTTCATTTCTCATTATTTTTTTTTACCTCTTAATGTATGCTCTAACGATCTGAAAAGGTGGTAATCCGACTGCGAGAGATCCTAAAAATTACAATCCAAGCTCCCTTATTTTTTCAGTATTATTTTTATAGCATGAGACCTCGCATTTTCGTGCTTAAGGATCCTTTTTTTGTATTGACCAAAACAGTTTGTTTTTTATGAGCTCGAGTTGCTCACAATTCATGAAAAATTGCAAAAAATCCCACCACACATAGACAAGGACCTTCTTTATTGTTAGTGATGATCGAGGGTTCGGAACATGTACTTCTCCGGAAGAAAGCCATTGTTTTTTTTCCTACAGGATTATCGTATAGCATCCACTTCTCATCGACAGTTACAATTCGCTGCAAAAACGGATCGGCTTCATACCGAGACAAAGAGACGCACACATGGTAGGCCATCTTCGTCAATCCACGAGGCACCAAAATTTCTTGCCTGTACAATTTTCCTATGCATCGAAGATGATCGTGAACTGTAGACCATGGACAGTCAATCTTCAATGATAATTCCTCAATTGTTTGACGAAGATGAATCCACCATCGCCTTCAGGATATCATCATTTAATTTTAGGGGTCGTCCTTTTTGTGCGACATCTTTGTAATCTATCGGTAATTTTTTTCACTGCTTCGTTAACCTTCATTCCTTGATCGAACAAAAATAGCATAAAATGACGTAAATATGCTTCTTCTCTTGTGGGCCTTGACGTCTTTCTAAATTAACTTTGATGAACTCATCGACGAAATTTTGATTACTTTTCGGTTCCCTTAGTTTATCATAATGCATGTAATATATTTAATTATTATTTTTATTGCCCAGGCGATTCACACGGGATTAGCTTGCGACGAGTACAATACCTTAATATTGTTGTGAAATGTGATATGCCAGATTGAAAAAATCTCACGTGATGATTTATGACGAGGGTGGTCCTGTTTCGTGATCCTTGCGACACAAAAATCAGTTCAGCCATCGATCGATACTATCGAGGATATTAAACAAATATGAACAACAAAGTATCGATGAAGGAAACGTGGAAATGTATAAAATATTGTGTTAAATTCTTTTAAGCCATCTCCATGATAAGTCGAGTTTTTCCTGCAAGTATTGCAATAAAATAATGTTTTTCTACATTATATTATCGTATATAACAGCGATTGCCAAACTAAAGGACCCCACGGATCACTAAATGCATAATTTTAAATCATTAGTATTAAAAATATTAATATTTAGAAAAAAGTGATCAAAGAACACATAAAATATACCAAGTTAATAAAATAAAACTATTTATTTAAATATTATTAACGTTCTCGTTATTTTTTGTATCTTTTTGTATATACAAAATATTATTTTACTTTTTTTTCTAGGAAAGTCTAAAGAACAAATATAAATAATCAATTTAATTTTATGTGATGTGCTCACATAAAATTAGTCGCGATGATTTTTATTGCTCCGTATTGGATACGAGCAAAAAAAACACCTGGCGCATGTGCAAGTGCGAGCGAGAAAAAACATCGTGCTGTGCAAGTATTAAAACTACATGCGACGTGCCTCAGTCGCGACGAGACATTTGTCGAGTTCACACGTCACTTACGCTTCAAATTGATTAGTAAAAATATCTTAATTATGAAGCATATCATGAGTAACTATTTTTATTCTTAGATAAATCCATTTTTAAAACAAATTTCAAGGTATTGTTGACTTGACATGTTTGGGGTTTTTTTCCATACATTCGTTTCATACAAATGTTAAGGGGGCGCGACAGTAGTACCAAAAAATGGTATCCCACCGCTGCCACCAAATGTTAAGGCACCCGAGTTCGCGTATAAAAAAGGTACACGACCGCTGGCGGCAAAACGTTCAACCGTCCGGTAGTAGACGATCGCTTCGAAGATCGAGATCAAAGTGAAACACGCTTTGTTTTGAAGATGATGTTTATTGAAGAAGTCAGTTCGATGATAGGTGTGACGAAAAGATCCCAGAGACGAATCTTCGGTACGAGATGATGATAAGGATCCCAGAGACGAATCTCTGGTACGAGAGGAATCACGGAGATGTTACTGCCATGACGGCATGAGTGTGGATGCCTCCAAAATGGAACATATTTATACCCGGTCCTGAGAGTCACGTGACGATGATGTCACTGACTTTTAGCGGGAACCGTTTCCCGCGTAAAATGTGTTTTGTGACACAATTTACGTAATAAGGATAGGGGCGCACTCGAGAATATCGAGAGCCCAGAAATGATACGGACGGACTATGCCGGTTTATAACAGTTTTATTAACAGATTTATTTTTTTATCTAACCTAAAAAATAAGCCGAGTGTTCCGTTAAAATTCCTGATCCCGAATTCATGATTGGAATTATTTTTGTACCGAGGATGATGCTGTGTCAGACCGGTCCGACACAGTTCCATCCCTAGCCATCTATGCCTACTAGCTTAGGGTCAGTTCGATCAGTTCTAAGTTTCTAAACGTTCGGGATCAAAAGTCCCGTAGCAAATTATATTGCTGACCAGGCCGATGTGTCCAATTCGGCCCTCTACCGGAAGATCCATAGAGAAAATACCGCATCAGACAGCATGGAGTAGGTTAAGCAAGACCACAGAACGTGCCTATAATCCTGACAGATGCTAATATGCTGATATTTTTAAGCTTAGCCTTGAAATAACCGTGGCCAGTCAGAAATTGGCTGACCCAAAAGTCTGAAAAGAACCAGCTACGATCAGAAAAGAAGAGATAGTTCTGATTCGATTTGAATAAGAATAGAAGGAAAAGTAAATAATATAGGTCAGTTCTTTTGCACCCAGGATGAAGCTGTGTCAGACTGGTTCGACACAGATCAATCTCTTGCCATCCACCCACACCGCATATACCGGCTTAGGGACGGTTCAATCGGTGTAACAAAGGCAGTTTCTTTCTTGATATGCGTGTTGTTAAAATATAATGCAAGATTTTTTTAAGAAACGGGAGAAGGGAGAGTGAAAGTGTCATTGCACAACTCTCCGAAAGTCGGTACAAAGCGAAAAATTATCCTACGGGTCTTCCACCGGAAGATCCGTATGAGAAATGCCGCATGGGACAGCATAGAGTAGGTCGCGACGCGCAGCGTCCAGGTAAGGACAGGACCACAGACTGTAATCCTGACAGACGTGCTCACACTAGCAATGTGGAGATGCTACAAGGTTAAACTCTTTAAGCTTAGCCTTGAAATTACCGTGGCCAGTCAAGATTTGACTGACCCAGAAGTCTGGGAAGCTACAATTAAGCCTGGCTCTGATATCGCGAAAAAAGAGATAGGTGGTCCACCCTTTGAGGGAAGGATCCCATCTTTCCTGCCACTGATCAAGAGTCGATTAGGTCAGTTAAAAAGTCATATGCTTATTGGAACACCAATCTACAATTGTGAGAGATGATCTCTTGGACGAGAGGGCGACCACTGCCGTGGAACCACCTGATATTGCTGCAGCGGCTAGAGAGTCTTGTTTAGTTAAGATAGCTCTGCACCACAGTAGTTGGATATGATAAGAGAAATAAAAATAACTTTGAGCGAGATGGATTTGGAACTTGGAGTCGCCTGTAATCTCTGCTCAAATAGAGCAGTTTGTATCTAGCAACAAGATTCCTTCCTGTTCTAAAAAATAGCATTTTTCAATTTCCAAAATCTACTCAGAACCTGTACCCTAGAAACCCTGATTCATTCTAGAAAGCTTAAAATATGGAACAATTTAAAACTGATGATTTTACTAAAATCTAATTTTAGTTCTCTAAGCATGATTTTAATTTTTTAATATGTCTAACCCTCTTGTTTTACCATGCAATGACTCCAGACTGGTAAGTTCTTCAAATACATTGACATTATCATCAATTCCTAGGCTACACCTTATATTGATTCATCCAAAGCTAGGGTGTGGACAATATCTTCTAATTATTGAGATATATCCTAAGAGAGTTCCTTGAAATATCACGTAATTATCTGTCTTGATAAAGAGGGCTCTATATTGGACACACCGAACTCAGTGGGGGCTGATTTGGTGAACCAGAAAGAAGGGGGACCGAATAAGGTCGGGAGCTACCTCACACCCGAACTGCATGTACACTTGCGAGATGCATCGGCTTCACGTCACGGAATGAGGGATCGATTCCCTCCTCGCTATCCTCACGCCCAGCACTGCAAGGCTTGCGAATAGGACAGGATTGTGCCTAGTTGTCATTTCTGTACACTTTATATCTTACTTTAAAGTTAAAGATGTCCCGCGTGAGCCGCCATGCTATGCTGTCCACATTGCATTTGCATCAGACTTAGCATGCCCTTTCATCATCTAAACATTTGAGCTGACTGGGGGATCGATTGCGCAACCCTCGGAGGATCCTCGTTAAACGAGTCCGTTAGTTTCCGAACCCAAAGCCGCAGTGACCAGCTTGACAGGTAAACACGTGGAGGCTTCCCGGAGCCAGTTTACTTTAGGTTGGCCCCCGACGGAAAGAAGAAAGTGGACCCTTTATTAGCCGTTTTACAATTTCTTCTCTTCGTGAGAAAAAGACATTTCTTTCGCCAATACTAAAGGAAATTCATAAGACACTTCTATTTGGGAAGTATTCAGAACTTACTTGTTTAAATATGTTGCGTCTTCTTCTGATTTATTATTTTTTTTTCTTTTTTTTAATATCTGCCCATCTGTATCTGACTAGCTTATATATACGCGCTTTCTATCGCTACTAACAGGTTTATTTATTTAATTTAATTTAGTCAGTAGTATCTTAATATTAGGGATCTTTGGATAGCCTTTATTTAGGTTACTGACAATTGATCATGTATTGTCCGAATGCAAATTGCGAATCATATGTTTTTGCTTCTTCTTTCTTCGTATTTATTTCTTTCATCCCACAGTTATTACTTTATGTTTAGATATGTTTAATGACTTCAAGCCTCTCTGGCAACTTTCCATGCAGTTTCTTGAATATGTTTAAGCTATCTTCTGTATTTCTAATATATAAACGTCCTTGGAGATTATTTTTTAGCATATTTAATACAAAAAATAATGCAATTACAGTCAACACTTCTATAGCGTTCAGATAGGGACCATGCTATAGATAAAAACGCTATAGAAAGTTAGGCGACCATACAAAATTTGGGGTTAGGTTCTTTTAATTGTATTTTGCGATTTGAAGCAAATGAAACATTTGACCCATTTTTATATTTTCAATGACCTTGCACGTGTTTAGTTGGTTAACAATAGCTCGTGCCTATAGGCGCGAGGGGGTATTGACCTAGCATATTTCTTCTAGTTTTTTTATTCGCAACAGATGTGCCAGGGGAGTTCAAAGGGACAGTTTTTTAGTTCGTTTTTTTTAAATGCTTTAGCATATGATTTATATTATGATATGTACTTAATTTTTAAAACAATAACTAATTACTTTAAAACAATATATTTGTATGTAAAGTAAAGAATTATAATTGTTTAATTTTAGGCAATACACACTTCAATGGATTGCGAGACGTATCAATTAGAAAACTACGATTCTAATTGTTTAATCGATTTATTCACAATGAAATGTCCAGTCTGCAATAACAAAATTGTAAAAGACGAGGGCTGCGATTGGCTAAAATGCTATGTATGCCAAACAGAACTATGCTGGGCCACCAAAGGGCTAAGATGGGGACCAAAAGGACCAGGTGACATATCTGCAGGATGCAAATGCAAATATAATGGAATACCATGCCATCCGAAGTGTCAAAATTGTCATTGAAATATATACAGATGCAAGAGCAATTAAAAGATGGTGTTAATTTGACGGAAAAAAATTGTAATAATTGGTACGTTTTTTTTTCAGCATATATTAATATTGTGTACGTGTGTGTGTGGAAGTTGTCTACAAATTGGATGAATTAAAAAAAATAATGGAGAAACTGTTATTAACAATATATTAAATAACGCATGGGCATCATCAATCATCGGCTTGTAATTGCTGGTTAATTTACATCAACATAATAAAAATATTTTTTACATACATTGTGTCGATGACTGGTTTAAGAAGTATTAGAATTGTTCTGCGCATAATTAAGAAATCGAATCTATATATTTTATATTTTCAATAATATGCATAGTTTTATTTTGATCCTAACATTAATTTAAGCATTCTGTTAATATTAATCTAATAATAATCAATTTTTAATTAAATATATATATATATATTATTTCAATACAAAAATATTTACAAATGTATTGACATATTTATTTATTTAAATTAATTAAATATTTTTATCGATCTCTAAGACGCAGGAATTAATTTGCAATTATAAGTCTATTTTTTATTCATATATATAAATAATTTTATTATTATTAAATATATCAGAGAACGTTTTATGTGCTCGACTGGCTTTTTCTCAACATAAAATAACAGTTTACGATGCAATTAGCAACTAATTATGGTAAAGATATAATAATAAATTTAAAAATATTATATAGTTTTATTTAATATGATTATTATCACAAACTTTTAAATATTTAACATATAGGGTTTCAAATATTTTTGTTTTTATAATTTTTAAAATACACCATTTATGTTTAGACTCTCCAGCAGCATGAAATCCTAGTCTTTTTTTATTTTTTAGTGGTGTAATAAAACAATCATAAATGCTGTAAAGGCGATTTATGCAGATGATGTATAAATTCTTAGTAATATTAATTTAAACGCTGAATCATCTTAAAAAAAAATATTCTCGGGTTTTATTAATAAATAAACTCAATATTTAATGTATTGGTAAAATCTAATTAATAATATGTACATACAATATATAGAGAAAAAAACCTACAATAAGGATAACCTTAATCAATGTACCAAATTTATAAAAATATGATGTTTCCTTAACCCTTTCAGTGCGGGGAGCATGACGTACATGCGCATACAAATCGTGTCCAGGGTGCGGCCGCATGTCGTACATGCGCGAGGTTCTTTAAAACTTTAACTTGTCGTTACATGTAAACTAGACCGAGTTTAGTGATGGTGTTTGTTTTAAAAATCAGCTAATAAACACAGCTATCAACAAATATACGACATATCACAAGAAATTTATAGGAACCATGCCAATAATAACTAAAATATGATCGTAACGATTCAAATCTCCACTGAAAGTATCGGTGACGTATCTCGACTCAGGGGTTGTTAAAGGATTGTTCCACGTACATTAAGTTCCGCATACACGTCTACGGATGTAATAGTATAAGAAAATTGCATTTTACATTTTTGATTTTGATTCGCATTCCCATTTTTTTCTCACTTAATCTCTGTTTGAGCAATTGGTATTTTGTTCGATTTATTAATACGAAAATAAAGCAAATCGAGTTTATTTTTTTAGTTGAGATGGAAGAACATATCCTAATCAACATGTTTTCATAAATCTCTTATAGGAAAATGGTCTAATATAGCGGTAAACCGTGAATACAAATTTACCTCGCCAAAAAAATAATTTGGTCCAAAACGGCGCCGCACTCAGATGCAGAATCGTGTTTAGACCCGCCGCATTGAAAGGGTTAAGGCAAAATTTTTTTTTTTTTGGAATATTACAAAAGTATTTTTTTTTAAATTTTAAATATAGATTTTATAAAACTGTATATTCATCCATGTCTACAGTTATTTCTAACACATTTTACGCGGGAAATATTTCCCGCAAAAAACCAGTGACAGTCACGTGACTCGCAGGACCGGGTTTAAATTTGAAAAGCATTCAGGCAAACTCTAACAAAGAGGAAAAAGGGGCTACGCCCCAAACCCTCGCCTCAAATTAGAGAAAGGAGGGAGAATCATTCAGTCATAGTAGTTACATCTTCATGATTTCTCTCGTACCAGAGATCTGTGGGATCTTATCATCATACTCGTACCAAAGGAATCTCGTACCAGAGTTTCGTTTCTGGGATCTTTATTCTCATATCCATATACACTTATCATCGAACTGATGACACCTGTATTTTCTTAATAAACGACCATTCACTCAAAGCGTGTTTCTCTTTGATCCCGATCTTCGCAAGCGATCGTCAACTACCGGACGGTCGAACGTTTCAACGTCAATGGTTGGTTGCCAATTTTAATAATCCGTGACAATTCGCGCCCACTTAACAATGACATAACAGAAATATTATAAAACGCCATTCAAAGATTCTAAAGACTCTAAAGATGCAAGGGGGATGAGTCTCTCACACTTATATTCCCCCCAGTGTCAAACCACGACACTGGTTAATTTTAATATTATTTCAGTTTGGTTAAAATTTATATTATTTGTTTTATAATTAATTATTTAACAAAATATGGATGGCATTAAATTAGTTAATTCCTACGCTCCAAACTACCTACATATATTTGTTTATAAAACATGCAATGGTACTGGATGTCTTCCTCTTACATACCCCTGGCCAGTATTATAAATTCCCTGAATTCGGATACCTATCCGACTACTAACTTAGCTCAGTCTCGGTTAACTTATCGAAATAATATACATGTTACCTATAACCCATAACACTGATCATGTGGTGTTTTAAATGTTCTTATACACTGTTCTGAGACTTTAAAAGTCTCTCCGATAATTACTCGAGGGAATTACTGTTCGCTACTAAATATGACATATATTAATCCCATTAATGGTTTTTGTAGCTGTAATGGCATTAAACCCTGGTCGTTAAAGAGCAGCATACAATGAATGAAATGAAATGTCTGAACTTTGTCCGCCTTAGGGCTGAATCTTATATTATCCTTAACCATAAAATTATTTATTATTTTATTTTATTTCATAGTAAGGACAATGAGAGGTGATTGGCATTAAAGAGTTAGTATACAGGTCGGCAATTACGCATAACAATCAAATACATACTAATAAAAGAGATATATAAAAAAAGAATGAAACAACATAAGATAATATAAAAGTATAAAAAGGGTGAAGAAAGTAATAATAATGCTAATAATTTAAATAAAAAATATACTACAACTTATATAACAGATTTTAAAAGTATATTTGAAAAGTGAATAAAAATACAAATTTCTGATCTCTTAAGAATTCACCCTTGTTCATATAGGGAAGACATAAAAATATTTTTAAAACAAACCCAATATAGTAAATTTTAAAACAAGCCCTATACCACGTTTTTCTATAACAAGATCGATAGTCCCTCCTATACCGCTCCATCCTAGAAAATATCCTAATGCAAAAATGATATATGTATTGATTTCGTTCAATTTACAAAATAAAATGTAAAAGCCCTTTTTCCAAATTTTGTAAGGGTATCTTTGGTATCTATAACGTAGTCCTGATTTATTTGTTATAAGAGGGTTTGCTATACAATTGCAGAAGAGTTGATAAAACCGTGCGCATTAGATATGGAAACAATTGTTCTGGGAAAAAAAAGCTTAAAAAGCCGTAATATATCAGTGCTGTTATCAAATAATGTTATTCAATGCCGAATTAGTGATTTAAGTTAGGAAATTTTAGATGAAGTTGTCCCTGATATCAGAACTGTCCCAAAAAATCGCTTTCCAGTTGGATGAAAGAACTCATCATAAGTGCAACAGCTCTATTGTAGAGTCCTCGCCCCATCCAATACCCTTCTCCATTTTATCCGGGGTACCGCCACGTCGCTTCATCTTCTGGTAAGTGTCAATGATGCAGAGTCACCATGTATACAGTACAACCATCTCAGCCTTGGTCTTAATTTACTACGGGGACAAGAAGGCTTGTTAATCATGCGTTTGACTATCCACCGAAGTATGGCCACTATAGTATACTACCACTATAGTCGATACAAAATACACTACTAAAACTATCCTTGAGATAAGGTAGCAGAGATGGATCAGTGAAGCAATGGGAAGTATTGGGCATAAATTCTTCCCCAGCTTGTCGCGATGAATGGAAAAGCAATGGATACACTCAAGCCATTTCACATCGGAGTTTATCACGCCTTTAATGGTAAACTGGCCAAACTTGGTATACGCAAAGACACTAGTTGTAACCTCTGTGCCGGAACAAACATCGAACCATACATTGTGCACGAACTTAAAATCAGATCATAAGCGCAACAGCCCCATTGTAGAGCCCTGGTCTCATCCAACAGCCTTCTCCATTTTATCCGGTCTGCCATTATGTCGATCCATCTTCCGGTAAGTTTTAATGATGCAGTGTCCCTCTGTACACAGTCCAACCACCTCAGCTTTGGTCTTCATTTGCTCTGGGATTAGGAAGGCTTGTTTACCATAATCCTTTTCGGCGGCTGACTGTCTCCTATCCTTCACAACGGAGTCTGGTCACGACAGCTGTGACCGGTATATCTTTGTATAGTCAGCACAGCTGCTTTAGATACGCCGTTCCTCATTGTCGAATACGGCTCTAAATATTCGTCTTAGAATCCTCCTCTCCAGGATATCTAGTTGTCGCTCATCTTGTATTGTCAAAGCCCAACATTCAGATCCGTATGTTAGGGCAGGTTTGATGAAGGTCATGTAGAACTTTAATATGGTCTTCCTTGAGAGGAAGCATGACAGTAGATGCTATTGGAGTCCAAAGTAGCACCAGTTTGCTGGCATGGTTCTTCATCATACTTCGAAATTGGTTTCATTATTATTTCTAATAAGTAAGCCGAGATATATGAACTCCTGGACAGCCTCGAAGTTATACTCTTCGTCTTTTAGAGGTTCAAGGATTCGTCCTTGGCATATGGGCATGTATGTTGTCTTGGTCTGAATAAATCAAATGGTGTTGCAAACTACTGTCAACTTGTTACGTTGGTGAGGCATGTCTATGATGGGGCCATCTATTCTGTGAAGACATGAAAACCACAAAAGAGGAAGACGTGTTCTAATATGTGAAGGGCTTATTTGCGATGTATGACTTGGATATTAAAATTATTGGTCGCGCTCTGAATCACCGCCTCTTTAAGTTGTTTTGTGAAGAACTTGAAAGTGAAAATTTGGTTTTCGTTTTCCATGTGGAAATAACTAGATTATAATATGATTAAAATGGAATAACATGAATATTTAAATGATATGACCTGAATGTTTCAATTCAAAGGAAATGTAGACGACTCAGAAGAGGGAATTTTTCTAGGGTTACATTTCTTGAAGTAATGGTTAATAACAATCAGTCTCTTATTCTAAATGAATTAGATAAAATTGGGGATCATTTGGATCGAGGATAATCCAAGTCATTTGATTTATATTTTAAAAGAAGAGAACTAAAAACAACTCTTTTAATTTGGATTTACTACGTAGTCAATCAAAACAAAATTCGGTTTGAAAAAAAATATCCATTAAACAAGAACAAGAGTCAATATTTTTTGTTGAAAATTTATGTAAATATTATAATACAGATGCTAGATTCTTTTGTTTGATGAATTCTATTTTTAATAATAACCAGAAAAAATATGTATTAATAAAAATAGTTTCGTCGATCATAATCGATTAGCTTATACCAGTTTTTATACTGATTTTTTGTACATATTTATTTTTAGCACAATACGTATATAAACATCACAAAGTTTAAGATCAAATCGATTTTATTGTCTTATTTTTAGAATATATAAAAAAAATGCAAGACTAATCTAATCATAGAATTGTCGTGATGTTTCATTTTTTTTTCGATGTAATCGGATTGATATTACAACTGCGATGCCATAACCAATCCTGGCTATTAAAGCTCAAGTGAGACGTTACAAAATTTGGCGCGTAAATTCTTGGCGGAAAAAAAAAGTATGGCGGCAATGTTTGAAAATTGTCGGGCAAAAAGCGAACGACGCGGCCATCTCTCTCTCTCAGTCTGCACTCTTGACACAAACAATGGACGACGATGATGACTGTCAAAATTTTTAGGACACGATTTTTAAAAAAATCCAGCACTCACATACGTCGTCGGAACGAATGGATAATTTTTAAACAGACGATGATGCAACCGGGCGATCTAATCGAAAGAGCCGATCCGGCATCTGCCTTAGGGCCGAACCAATTTGTTTCAAAATTATCGATAATGAGAACAATGGTGAAATTGCGGCGCGAGGTCCTCCGCGCACCGAAGAGGTTAATCACGACAAAATTGTGAATAATAAAAATCCGACAAGAAAATTAATTTAATTTCAAGTATAATTTATCAATCATTATTTCTTGTCGACACCATGAATGGTTTGATACTTTGCAGCAGTGACCGAATGGTGCAGAATAGTAATGAAAACCAGTTTTATAACTCGGTTTTATCATATTTGCACCAGATCGTGTGAACAGGAAGTGATACCGCTACGTACAACGTACTTCGTCCAAACGACTGGGTCAGAGGTCACTGGATTGATGTCTGAATTCGGAAAATCCGTGTGATTCGTCGGCAGACGCCGCTTTTTAAAGCAAATCTTGAACTTGCGGTCGCCGATCTTAATTATTGTATTTTTTTTTTCGTATTCATTGAATATTGCGAGCCAAGGCCGTCGTTTGGGTTCACGACCTCTGCCACCGAGCAAAAAAAATACTTAAAAATAAATTTTATTATAAAGGAATATGGCGAATAAATGACTTTCAGCTATAATAATAATGCGCATCTACTGCGAAAAAGACTCAAGACCCAGGATCGGACTTGAGGAACCAGTCAAGAACAACCTAGGTACTACAGTCACTACTATCCGTTCCTGAGGGTAAATCCTGCCGACTGCTCTTCCTCATCCCGGCATTGCAGGTACATCAGTGGACAGAATAGGGCCGGTTTAAATATCTCATTCAACATCCGAACGCGAGGGTTGACTGGGGGGTCTTTTGCGCCTCTTCCACAGGTGGCAGAACCCCAGTACCACCTGCTTGGAAGCGCCCACCGACACGTCAACGCCCGAAGATGGGAAGACCCTAGTCGGAGGACTCCTTTAGTTTCCAAAAGCACAAGTGGATGTGGACCCGTCGCCAGATCGGCCATAATAACATGTATACATTAATATAAAAATACTATGAAAGTGGTATAAGTCTCACTTTACATAACCGATCCGTCACGGCGGCTCGAAACCAACGCCGCTGACCGATGGGGTATATTTTGTATGATATGAATGTATTTAAATAGACCCCAAACATTTCGACCATATCTTATTTGTTTCTGGCATAGCACGATATTTTTTCTCGCTCGGACATGCACATGCGCGATGTTTTTTCTCGCTATAAAACATCGCACCCGTGCCCTTGTAAAACAATGTATTGTTGTTTTTATTTTTTTTTCGCAATTGCGTGCAATAAAGGTCAATGATTCAAATTTATATTATATTTATTCTTTAGACTTTTTTAGACAAATACAAAAAGTTTGGAATATGTAGGGATTTATATTAAAACTTGGGGTCCCAAATAGACCCCATCGGAAATTTCGTACATAAATACAGGTACGTGATTTCGTGACTTATTCCATTTCCATAACAAATCATTGTTATGGAAATGAAATAAGTCACGAAATATTCCATACCAAAATTATTTATAACTCTTAATCAATTTTTTAAAGCCAAAAATCGAAGAAACGTGTTTTTCATGTTAGACTAGTTTTTTTTCGTCAAATGAATTGAACCCGAAGAATGTCAATATAAGCAATTGTGAGACATAATATGATATCTTGGACCTTCGATAATAACAACAGTGGTTCAAACAATCCAAAAATGGCGATAGATATCTGAAGAGTAACCTGAAATCAGTAAGATCTTTAAAAATCGATGATGAAAATATCTTAAGACATATTGTATTTAAACGACAGTTAATAAATCATGAGCTTCTGTTTTTCGCTACAGTCTGGAATAAATCCGATCTGTTTTTGCAACGAATTGTTACTGGAAAATATATTCTTTACAATATTGTGAAGAAAAAAAAACTATATCTTACTGATCTTGAAAACATGCCAGACATTGAAAGTGCATTTGACGATCTTTTTGGACACATCATCAAAATTTGAAACATTTCAAAAGTGGGCACGGAGGAATCAGGAAGACTTATTAAAATCAATAACATTCCTAGAATCAGAATCCTGGCAAAAACCATCTAGGATTTTTTCCTATGCATTAGTTTTCTTCAGTAGACTGTAACCATTTAATAATAAGAGCTACGAGTAACAAAATTGGCTATTGTCTTGGAGTATGAACCGATTCGTTTGGGAAAAGCAGAAAAATGTGGTGTGGTTAATGAAGATCATAAATCTGAATGTTTCTAGAATGATCTTAAAAATGGGTTACTCCATACCGCAAGAACATGGTCCAATAGCCGGGGATTTATTGAGTTGAATGATCCGATCGATACGTGTCATAGTTTAAGACAAAGTACCAATTCACCATGTATTCCAGAATCTATAAAGAAATGCTCCAGAGTATAGAAATAAGTTTAATCCTTTCTACTCTGATCGGTTTTAATCTCATATCTCATCTCCCAATATATTTTTTTATGAATTTATAAAAAAATGATATTAATTAAAAGTTTATTATGTTTGCTAAAATATCTTTCGGGGCAATAAGACTATTAGACATGGCGACAGCTTTTCGGTACAGGAAGCAGCATACTTCGTTAATGAGGTGCAATCTAATATGAAGTCAATATCCTGTGTACTTTTCGATATTTGTAAAAAATCTAATAAATCAATCTATAATCCCTGGGTCAGCTCGAACGATTCTGCTGCCGTATTTGATCATAAATTAAAATTCAGATGTCTCCCAAATCTCTCTCGCAGCTTTTTATAAACATATTTGTCTAATTTGTCGAATCATGGAACGAGCTTTTTACATCACAGATTAAATTAACGTCCGCTGAAACAGACTAGTTTGCAAATACATTTATGTTAAGGAAAATCTTCAAAGATTGGTTAAAAACTAACCGGGTACTAGAAACGAGATATTGATTTAAAGAGGTTGCCATGAAAATCAGATATTGCACTTCTTATATATTTGTTACCATCCAATGTCACATATTTAATTTAAGTTTTTGATTAAGTAAAATAAAATTAAGAGGATACAAATAATGGAGATGCAAGCGAAGAAGTAGAAATTATCAATCGTATTATTTATAACGTAGCACCGAATATTGTTAATATTTTAATGGAGTACATCGACCAATGGGGATAAGGACATAATAGCTCTTAAGAAAATTCGAAAATCGTTAAAATATTCTTATCAGCAAACCAAAATTCTTTAGTCGGCACCCTCATAGCTGAGGATCAAGACAATTCTTTTTTCGAATCTACTTGATTTTATATATCCATGATTCCATGCATTCTGCATCCTGCATCGCAGCTACTATGGTGGAGTCTGTGCCTGTCTTCATTCGATCGCTCCAGTAGGTGGGCGCCCTGATCCTCTCCCTGAGTCCTTGTACGTTTCCAAGAGCAACGAACTTCACCAGACTATCGTTTCTTCTGGCGAAATGTCCAAAGTATCGAAGAATGCTTTTGAGATAGTAGAAAGTCAGTCTTCTCTGTCGTTCCCCATTTCTTTTAGGATATACACGTTTGAGCGTTTAGCTGTTCATGATATTCTCATCACATTTCATAGGCGTCAGTTTTCTGTTTCATGTTCTCCTTTATGGTCCAGGTTTCTACGCCGTAATTGAACATTGAGAATATCAGACCCAGCACTAAATGTTTTTTTGTCTTTTTGGATATCCCCCTGTTTTTCTAAATTGTTGATAGCTTTGACATCGCTTTTTTAGCCATCCTTTATTCACCTTCTTATCTCTGGCTCGCAATTTCCGTCACTCATAAGTAGTGATCAGAAATATAGAAATACTTCAACCCTCTCCAGATCCGGAAGATTAACAGATAACTGATTACTCTTGTCGATGATTATTAGCTTGGTTTTAGTAATTTTGATCTGAAGTCCTAGTTTTTTACAATCACAGATAACCCTTTTGAGCAGATCGGCTTCTTAATCGTTGGTGACCATCGTCCACATATCTTAGATTTGATTTTTTAAACCCTCAATTTTAAAACCACCTTCCTAGTTTTAGGTCAGGGTAGAGTATACAGTCCTCTCTCACTCCTTCTCATTCCGAGCACCGAAAACTTCTCCGATGTATTCGACTCTATTTTGACTGCAGTCTATAAAACACATCACTACCGATATGTTCTCTCTGCTAACTCTCTGCTCCTCTCTATCTAGCAGAATGGGATTGATCTCGACTCCAAAGGGGAGGGAACCGATTCCTCATTCCATCCCGATAAACCACAGTCAGATGGACAAGGTACAAGTCGGGGCAGGTGAGGATTCTCTCCCGACCTTACGGGATCCTCCTTCTACCAGGTTTAACCAAGTCGGCCCCCGAAGGGGGTGAGTTTAGGATGCATGTCCTAGAGCCATCTCTTTCTGCTCTTCTCTATGATTTAACGGATATGAGGAATTTTCTATCGGGTTCAGTAGTACCGTTATCAAATAATGTTATTCAATACCGAATTAGTGATTTAAGTTAGGACATTTTAGATGAAGTTGTCCCTGATATCAGTCCCAAAAAATCGCTTTCCAGATGGATGAAAGAACTCATCAAAAGTGCAACAGCTCTATTGTAGAGTCCTGGCATCATCCGACACCCTTCTCTATTTTATCTGGTCTGTCGCCACGTCGCTCCATCCTCTGATGGAGCGACGTGGCGACGTGGAGTGTTTTAATGATGCAGTGTCCTTCTGTACACAATACAACCATCTCAGCCATGGTCTTACTTTACTCCGGGGACAAGAAGGCTTGTTAACCATAAGCCTTTTGGGCGTCTGACTAGCCATCTCTTTCTGCTCTTCTCTATGATTTGGCGGATATGAGGAATTTGCTCTCGGGTTCCTTTTCCTCAAACGAAGCTCGACTGCTCCCGAGGTATTTGCCAACCAGTGTGGTGTTTCAATTGTACAACCAGTGTGGTGGTAATTTTCCCATTTTTATGTATTGGATTTTGACTCTGGCCGATCCTGTGGCCATTTTCCTGAGATTCAGAGTTTGTTACATACTTGGCACAAAAACTTTTGTTCTGACACCTGACAACCTGACTTCTTCCAGTTCCTTTAGTAATTCGGCAGAAACAACTTCATTATCAGGAGATTTCTATTCTAGTGAAGTCAATTTCATCTCTATATAAGTTTTCGCAATAATCCTTCCATGTTTCCATATTTTTATTCATTTCCGTGATTTCTTCTCCTTTTACATTTTCAATGACACATGACTTTGCAGTGTTACCACTTATTTCCTTTAACTTTTTCCAATCTTCGTGTAGATTTTGATTGATACCAAGAGCGAGATTAAATTGTTTTTTTTTATATATTCTTGCGAAATGATATTATTTCTTCTTCGTTCAATCGTGGACGTTGTTCGGTTTTTAATTTTAACCGAGAAAACCAGTGGTTTTTAACCTTGTTGGAGGTACTGAACCCCATCAGATTTATATCCGCGTTCATCGAACCCTTAATTGGAAAAATTATCATTTTTCATAATATCGTGCAATCGGTTTGTGTTTTGACCCTTGCTGAACCTGGGAGACTGACTCACCGAACCCCTGGGATTCGATCGAACCCAGGTTAAGAACCACTGTTCTAAACAAAGGCGAAACATTATAGAGAATGGTAGAAATAGATTGTACAATTTTTGTCACAATATTTATTTTATTCATAAAATAACGACATTTCTTTCCGTCCAAATAATAAAAATATTAATATAATCAAAATAGTTTGGTTATTAAATTAGAATCAGAAACTAGAAGACGCCGTAGCCGCTCTATTTTTACATAAATATATTTTTGGCACCGTTTCAAATACCGCGAAAATACTTATGATGAAAATAACACCGTAGATTTTTAATACAAATAATTTTCGTGACAAATTCAATACTTTCAGCAAGTGCGATTATTTAATACGCAATAAAAATAGACTCAAAATCAAGGTCGAACCGCGACGACACGTTTTCGTGACACCGCAAGAGATCTCAATTTAAACGATCGGCCATTGTCTACAAAGACGGCAGAGTTTCCATAACAAAAAAAAAACAAGAACCACACATCAAACGTTTCCCGAACTGCGACAATTAGTTGACAATCGAACGCAGGGGTCGGCGACCATTTTACAATAAAAAATGGTAGACTGAACCAAGGCCCCGACGAGATTCGAACTCGTGATCTCCTGTTTACTAGACAGGCCGCTTTAACCAACTAAGCCACGGCGCCGATATATGCACTTATTGATAAAACAAACACATTCTGATAACGCCATTATTCGCTCATAATCTTATCAACAGCAATAAAAAAAATATATGAATATAAGTATAATATAAAAAAGAACATATCAGTTTTTATTGCAACCGTACATAATACTGACTGGCACAGATTTATTTATCAGCAATCGTTTCGGTATTGTGCTGTATGATTTTATTATCATTATACAATTTGCAGGATCGATCCTGACAAGGATTTCGTGATACTAGATGATCGATACAAGTATTAACATTATTGCTAAATCATGTGCTGTAAAAAATATATCAGAAACATTATCTCAGTGAGATGTATTGTACGTGTATCATTAGATAAAAATTTAATTCAAAAAAATAATCTTCTATATATATATATATATATAGATTATAAGATACATATCAATTGATAAAATCACTATCTTATGATTAAACATTTAAGATAATGATTTTATTATAATCTCATATATTTAAATAAACAAAATCTGATCTTCAAATTCAGTGTCAAGTTATGCTTTATCACATTAATAATTAATTTAATTTAATATCACACTTAAATAAATTTTTCCGAATTAAAAAAATCTTAGGAAAATCTCCAATGAACACAAATCTCAGAATGTTTATTTTTTAAAATCATGTCCCAATTTTTTACTCTAAATCAACGTTTTTTTCGTCTCTTATGTTAAATATTTTTAACAAATTACTTATTTTTGGCAAATTTTCTCAAGATCTCTGGTATTTTTTTCTAGAAAGATTTTTAAAATACCCCTTAAACTGTTAAGCTTCTTGGGTTGAATAAGCTTATTGGCAATAATTGTCAAAAATAAATTTAAAATCATAAAAATTCGCTTTTCCGGAAAAAATATTTAATTATATCTGCAATAAAACCCTCCAAATACATCTCTAGATGGTAAAAAAAAGTAAAATATTCAAATGAATGCTGAATGAATATTTAAATCTGCTCAGCATATTTTAATACATCGAAATATTACCAAAATAATTTATTTATTAATGGTATTAAATAATTAGGTCTCATGCAGAATATAAACAGATAGTAACTAAGCAGTAAAATAAAGAAAAGAATGAAATTTTGTTATTCATTTATTCGTAAAAAAAATATTAACGATGTTCAGTGCGTAAAATGTGTAGTTATCGTGAAGTGCACGAGTAGAGATGGATCTTGGAGTGATCAGCTTCTGGCGACTTCATGCCGAGGTATGTCTGACAGTTGAATAATTAAATTGTTAGTATTGTAACACAAGTTAACCTATAAATTATTTGTATAGAATATAGCCAGTAGAAGAGAGCTCATAACGACGCAAAGGTAAGAATAAAGCCTAGCTGGGAAAACTGGATTCGGTGAGTCCTAAACTTACTATTATTTAGACAATTTTTCTTGCCTTGGATAAAATTTATTGAAAAATATAAATTCCTTCATCATTAATGACTTCTTGCCAGGGTGGTAGCAATTTGTATATCCCATTTTTAAAAAATCTCTCATCCCTAGATGCGAAAAATTTAACCAGTGCTTGTCTGATATCTTCTACGTTTTTGGATTTTTGCCTTGCAAAAAAAATTGTAAGGACAGAAACTAGTGATAATCGAAGGGCGCTAGATCTGGGGAGTATGGCGGATACGATAGAAAATCCCAGACTAGCTCTACGAGTTTCTGACAAGTCCTCAAAGTAGTATGTGGCCTATTACTATCATAGAGCAGGATAATGTCCTTCCTAATAAACATCGCTGGCCTCTTTTCTTGAAGTGCTGTTTTAAAAGTATCCAGTTGCTGATAATACCTCTCCGAATTTAGCTTTTCGTTCGGATTCAACAGCTCAAAATGTATTGGTCCTCAAATGTCCCACCATATACACAACATTATCTTATTCAGGCTTATCTTTGGCTTAGAGGTGGAGGGGGCAGGTTTTCCGGATTCACAATATGCATTTCTTCTCACGATCCTTTCATAGGTAATTCACTTTTCATCCCCAGTTATCATCCGGTCCAAGAAGGGTTCGATTTTGTTTCGTTGGAGCAGAGATGTGCATATGATGACTCGATCATTCAAATTCTTCTCACTTAATCATGTGGCACCTAGTTTCCGAATATAGTCCGAAATGGTTTGTTGAGCTGAATCAAGCCTTTCTGAATCTCCGATGTTGTCAAAAAAGGATTTTGCTCTAGCATGATATAGACAGAACCTACCCTAGAATATCTCAAAGTATTTCAGGTGTGTCAGTTTTGGGATTTTTTTCTAATAATAAAAATTATTCCACCTAAAACGCACCAAATAAATCATTTTTTTGTTTTTATAATTATTTATATTTGGTGCAGAAGAGTTAGATAATTTTATCATTATTTCCAAAAAAATTACGCAATTTGAAGATTTCCTTTAAATATTTATTATTTACACACTATTTACCCGTCAGTACCCGTCATAGCTTGGAGGTAATTAGAATCAAATTATGATTGTTAAAGTTAATTGCCAATAAGCGCAGATAGTTTTCAGATGGGTGACCATTCTGAATACTTCTGAGTGGCGCTGGTCAACAGAGGGGTGGGATGAAGGCTGACGACCTTCATTTCACAAAAAAACAATTGTCAAAAATATAAGCTGGGAAGCGGGCAGCAGCGCTCTTCAGTATAAAAATCACTGCGGTGCAGAAGGCAACGGGAAACCACTGCACTATATATTCCCATGAAAACCATGTCCATGGTCCTCCATAAGGGGAATCATGCACATGGTCACGATCCTCAGAAATGAGGGAAAGTGGATTAATTTATTTACGCTCTATTTTTTACAATAATTAAAAAATATATATATTTTGTATTTATTTTAAACATTTATAACAGCTTGAATCCGGGATGATATTGAATATACCAACTTCTTTATTGATTCTGCTGTTATGTCCTTATACCAGATTTTTGATATTGATGGTACAGGTTTTACACTTCTAATTGGACTTTTTCCAAACCAAATTGGACATTTTTCAAACCAAATTGGACATTTGGCAAATCAAATTGGACATTTTACAAATCAAAATTGACACTTTACAAATCAAGAATGTTGGGCTTCGTCTTGAGAAATTCTCATCACATACGTAGCACCTTAATTATACGAGTGCTATACGATACATTGATTTGGGAGCTTGCTTGAATCAGGTTCCATTATATGGGCGCCTTATGACGCCTCGAATTCCATCAGATTAGAGAAAATACAAAATAAATTTCTAAGATATCTCTACATGATGGAGTTTGGATTCTACCCAAAGCTACTGAAGATATGTAACCCTCGAGAAAATAAACAAGGCATGACGAAGAGATTATATTGAGCTAATTTTTTTAACGAAAAAACGTTTGATAAAGTCGTTCGTGCTAGACTTATTTTGAGACTAGATAGTTTTGGGTTCTCGAATAATCTCGTAAGTTTCTTCTCGAGTTACCTTACAGAGAGGAAACAATATAAGACATACGACTCCCAAACATCGTATGCTTACAATACACCTTCCGGTATTCCGCAGGGGTTAAATATAGGACCTTTATTATTTATTTTATTTATAAATGATATTCATCAATTATTTCGATCCTTTACTTCAGCGGAAGATGCCCTTTTGTTACAGTTGGACATTGATTCTATGCGCGATTGGGCAATATTAAATCGTCTTCCATTAAGTATTGGAAAATGTCAAACTATAACATTTTCTAGATCAAATGAGCCCATCAAGTTAATTTACAGACTTGGGAACGTAACTCTTTCTAAGCAATCGCCTGTTAAAGATTTAGGTATTTTGTCGTATAGGACGTGAGTATGAGATCATCAAGAATGCTGGGCTTTGTCTTCAGAAATTCTCATCACATACGTAGCACCTTAGTCATACAATAGCTATACGATACATTGGTTCGGAGCTTGCTCGAAACAGGATCTATTTTCTGGACGCCATATGACACTTTGAACATCAGGCTAGAGAAAATCTATTTTTTTTATACTTTTTCTTGATTTTATTGCATAGATTATATAAGTCGCGAGTATTTCGATTGATATCTAATCCACGGTTAATTAATATCGCGTTGGCTACGTCCGATTTTCTGCTCATCAAGCATTCGATTACAACTGTTAAAATACGGTAAAAAAATATTTGATTATTTCAAAGCATTTAGTTTCTTATCAAATATAAAAAAAAAATAATAGCTTCTTCTGTACGCTATTGCCATTCTCGAGATAATTAATTAACAGGGCGTATACGTAACGGTATGTAATACGATTTTTTTAATTAATGTACCAAAAAATTCCAACAATAGACTCATACGCCCAGGTGAAAATAAAAATAATTGCCCAACTGCAAATTTACAGTAAAAAAACTGAGGGCATTAGTGTATTGACACATCGCTCAAATTCTAGAACCCACAGCGGTCATTAGCTGATAATTCTAATTTTTTTCAAAAAAAGGCCAAGGTCCTTGACCCATCTCGCTCCAGCGTTTCAGGTTCTGGCCGCAATTACGCTCCATTTCGACCGCACATCTCTTTTTTTGTCAGCAGCTCTTAGGCGCTGGACTATTTGCATAGAGTATCGATATGAAAACTTTCAAAGCGATTTTGCCATAAAAAAAAGTTGATTATCACTTCACTTTTTTCAATGGCATACCGCGATGAATTTTGGCAGGTGAATGAAAGTTATTATAGACAACGTCCATTTTTTTCTTCATATTTATTGGATAACATGAGATCCATGTCTAGACGCGCATCAGAAATTCTTATGCATTAATTTATGATTTATTCCAAATGGCATAAGTTACAATTTTATCGTCAGATCTGGCGGAAGTGCGCAGAAAATCCATCATTTATCCAATTAGTGTTAATTTTGTTTTTACACGTTGTACATCTGAAGAATTTCTGGCCATCATCGTACTCGAGGTAAGAATCGGAAAAAATATACGGACATTCCAGTGCTTCTGTGTCCTTGCAGCTTCAGCTTCTTGTTATTTCGATTTTTTTTTTTGTTCAACACTGACAATTTCCCGTCGAACAATCAAAATTAAATCATCAATCACGGACTGATGGATACAAAATAAAGAAATCAATGTCTGTTTTTTTGAGAATAATTCAGCTCTGACTGGTACGGAAAATACATTCGTATTTCTTTTGAAACGCATTATAAGACATTTCCATCTGTTAATAAAATATTAAAATAAATTAAGCCTTTGTACTTTCGTTATCATTGTTATTAAATAAAAAAATATATAAAACGATTATTTTTTTCGTATATAGATTGCCAACCGCTGATCTAGTCACACGGTTACAATTTATTTTTATTAAAAAAAAACGTTATATTGAATTTTTTATTTCATTAAAACGAGATTCTTTCAAGACTGCTGTTGATTAATTTCGTTCTGGACCGAGAAAATAATTCGTTATACTGAAAAATTGTATTATTTCAGTATTAACCGTAGCGGAATATTTCTTTGTTTAATTATTTTTTAAGAAAATCAAATCAAATACGTCACTCAACTCTTTTTTACACGGTAGATATTCTTCATCAAAAACCGTGTAAATTAGTGAGATAAGTTTTTTTCTTCTTCATTTATTTTTTTTGCACTAAATCCTCGATTCAAGCTACTTAACATTTTACATTTTTCGTTCTTATAATCGCTTCGTTCAGACCAAAATGTTTGTAAACAGATGTTGAACCTTAACCCCTCTCAAAACATGTATTTTATTTTATTTGTCATTACCCATTGCAACATAAAATTATGTCCTTTTGCACCAACGAACATCTGGACGCAACACCGCTTAAAATTGAAAGTATTTAATTTTTTTGCTTCTCGAAATCGTGTAAGAAGAAATAATTCATATAAAAATATATTATACGTTCTTTTAGTTGACCGTGTTGTTTCAAAACCTTGTAAAAATATTCGAGTGTGTAAATATGTAATTATACAATATATTCCAATGAAAAACGATTATTTTTTTTATGTTCAAAAATATATGTAGAAAAATAATTATTTTATATACATTTATTTTGTTATTCGAGTTTTTTCAGCAGTATTTAATTTCACTCTTTGTTGCGTTTGTCAATTCTTTCTCATGTGGAACCGCAATAGGAAAGTTTGCAAGTTCTGCACACGATTTACTATTGTCTGACCTGTAATCTTATTTGCAATTCCGCCTTTACCAAGTTGACATTCAATTTGTTTCTGGCCTTCCCACATACAAAAAGACCCCAAGATAAAATGATGGACACAATTTGACAAGACAGCATTTTGTAAGACATCGGATAATCGCTCTCATGTCACAATATTTCGTGACTGAACATTTAATGGAAAAAATAGATCCCTATAAAATTCACAGCTTAATTCAACAGCCTAATGAATTAGAAATAAGATATTGCTAAGAAAGATATGTAGTATTTCAGCAAAGAAGCTTCTTTAGGCACAGAAATATGCCTGAAAAACTTCCAAAATATATGAGGACAATCTTCTATTTCTTTGAAATAAAATTTAGATTTCGGAATTAGTAGAAGAAATTAATTTTGGTATTCTAACAACGTAATATTACTTATGATAATTATCACTAATATATTGAATAGAAAAAAATGTTTAAATATAAATAATTATTTTAAAAGGTTGGTGATACTTATCGATAACTTTCTCTGAAAATTTGGGACAGTTTGACATTCAACCGCGATCCTGGACAGCAATTTCAATTCGGGACGCGTTGCAACCTTAATTGCAATTATCATAAACATTAAATAGAACGCGGATAATAAGAATCGAATGTTTTTTCTCGCTCACATCTGGTACGATGTGCCGAGTGCGAGTGAAACGTGCGAGTGACACGTACTGCGAGAGGTCTGTCTGCTGCGAGACATCGCCGAGAGCGTTATCGTTTACACTTCATATTATATTAAAGTTAAAAAATCAAAAATATCGACCAAAATATGAAACACATTAATAATAAATATAATTATTTTTATATTAAAAAATCGACGAAGAAACCATCAATATCTTGACTTGAAGTGCTTGGGGTACATCAGTTACCCCCTTCGGATGAGTCGGTTGTTTTATAGCCGCCATAAAAATGAAATTCGATATTATTCGAGTCAAAAAATGTAATATTTTCAATATATTTTAAGTAATAAAACCTATCTACCTTTTGTCTTGAATCCCTGAGAGTCGAAGAGTACAGCTTGGAGGCCGTGTATTAATTCACATATCTTGGCTCACTTATTACAAATAACAATGAAACCAATTTGGAAGTACGAAGAAGAATCATGCTGCCAATCCGGTGCTACTTTAGACTTCAAGACTAAAAGTCAACCTCTACACTACCCTCATTCTGCCTATCCTAACATACGAATCTGAATGTTAGACGATGACAAAACAAGATGAGCGATAACTGGACGTCCTGAAGAGGAGAATTCTGAGACGAATATTTCAAGGATATACCGATCACAGCTGTCGTAAGAGTAGCCTGACTCCGGTGAGCCGGGCACGTGTCAAGGATGCGGGACAGTCAGCTGTCGAAAAGGCGTATGGTTAACAAGTCTTCCTATCTAGTAGAATAGGATTGACCTCCATGCAGATGTGAGTACGGAACGGAAGCCCTAGAGCAGAATGGCGGTTTACCACGGTTTCTGTCTTCGGAAAATAATATAATCCCCTTCGGCGAGGATCCCTGTTGACGGATGGTGCGCCGTTGGACGCTTCCTAAGCGGGTGGCCTCCCTGTCTCCTACCCGTAAGGGTTGCCCAATGCAATCCTGAACCCCCATCAGGGTATGGCTCTACAGAAAAACACGCCAAATCCACTGGTGTTAGCTCGAATTTGCGAGAACCAGGGAACAGGACGACTCTGCCGTGGTCGGGAGCGGCCACAAACCACACCTCCGCATTTAAAGGTCCAATAGAGTGGCCTTATTATCAGGGCGCAGCTAGAAACCGATTCCCTTCCTGCCCGGCTCTAGCCCCCCACTATAAGGCTTGCGACAGGGCAGATCTGCGCGGATTTGCCAGATCTCGCACACTCCCACGTGTCTCGTTAATCCCCGCGCGTGACACCGCCGAACATAGGATTCTCTTCATTTGCTTCACCGGAAAGGAGTAATCCTCAAGGCTACTCCTGAGACCTGTCGCTCTTCATCATTTGAACACAGAGAGCATGACTGGGAGATCGTTTGCCCAATCCTTGTTCAAAGTGCCCCCAGGACCAAAAGGACCTTGCCGGCGGATTGGGCCCAAGGCGGGACACCCTGTGGGGGAGATGAGCCCCGACGGGTGGTGATCTCATCGCCAAGGATCTCCTGTTAGTTTCAGGCGACTAATCCGCAGGACGAGCCTTGGCTGAATGAAGGCCCTCGGGGAGCAATCCGCTGACACGACATCGCACAGTGCACGCCCCGCTAAGACTCGCCGCCTTACTCGCATCTAGCACCACGAGGAGGTCGGAGACCATTGAAATTCCACTAAATGTCCTCTATTCGGGGATGACTAACTCCCGAACTGAGAGCCAGAAAGCGGAATTTCGCTAGATTCCCGAACCCCCAACCAGCCCTTGCGTTCAGATGATGAAAGGGGCATGCTACGTTTGATGCAGTGTAACTGCTGACAGCGTAGCGACGGCGGTTTACGCTGAAACTTCCCTCACTTAGAAGGGGAGTAGGGATGGAGTGTGCGGAAGTGCGGAAATTTCTCCTCCCTTAACCTATTACCCTTGCCTTCTTAGGTTTAGGTCGCTTGTATTTCTAAGAAGTTGTGGTAGTTATTCTACTAACTATTTTAATTAACAAATTAAAATTAAAATGCACCACGGGGCTCGCTTCACACTCTCCTGCGTTACTCCGCTTTGGAGACTCTCCTCTCGTCCTTTCCATGGCAATCATAATCGACAGCGAACGCATTTACTATCATCACACCAGACCAGCAAACCAACAGTCGCCGAGGCTGTTCGTGACTCCGCCTCAGCATCACCGACCTGAAACCGCAGACTGGCATGCTAGCGTCAAGCCCTCAGCCGGCCTCTCGTCGAGGATCATCAGGACACTAGACCGCTACGAACGCTGACGCTGCCAGAGGTCGCCTATTAGAGATCACCGGCGAAGGTAAAGGCTAGCCATGGTCCGAGTTACGAATCCTTCTTTCACGTTTTCCATACCTTTACAATTCCACTCAATCGCAAGCCTCGTGGTGCCGGGCGTGAGAGTAGCGGGGAGGGAACCGATTTCTCATTCCGTCCCGATAAACCACAGTCCGCATGAGCACGGTACAAGGCGGGGCGGGTGTGGGGTGGCTCTCGACCTTACGGAATCCTCCTCTCTGCCTCATAAAGGCGACGTGCCATCTTTTACAGTCTTTCTGTCCCCGGAGGAAAGGAAGATTAGGGCTGAGGTCGTTGCACTGTGTACAGAGGGACACTGCGTCATTGAAACTTACCGGAAGATGGAGCGACGTATGTCGCGACGTAAGCGACGTAAGTACGTTGTTGGACGAGTGTTTATTACAGTGTCAGATCAATCTCGATTATATATGAATTTTTCAAAAGTTATCCGAGCGTATATAATTTAGAAAAAAATAAATATCGGTCACAGAATGCATTTACACGCAATTTGCGTCGAAAATCGTTGCATGCAAATTTATTCTGCGGGTCGATTTGCATCGCGCCTGCAGAAATGCACACTCTTTAAACTGCATTTTAATGTCAGTGTTTCGCCTAAAAAACAATTTGCACGAGATGTTTACCCGTGGCGTAACACGCCACCCGAAAATAATGAGTTTAAAGTGAAATTAAGAGGCGAGCGTGCGATTTGGCGCGCATGCGCACCGACCGGCCCAGTTAGTCGGCGCGGCTAGGAGCGAGGCCCGCCCTTGCCGCGGCCTTGGGCGCCGGTCGCCAACCTCGATGACCGTTTCGAGTGCTCGAAGCGGCCAACGGCGTCCCGGTTTCTGGACCGAGCCCCATGTCAATGTTCTGCGAGAGCGGCTCGCGAATCCGCTGCCGTTATATATGCAGATAAACCATGCATTTGACATGGACTAATAATAAATATCGGCCGCACTAGAATAAATTGGTCATGCGAGACAGGGTGCGACGCAACGCCTCACTCGTTCGTTCTCTCGGACTTTTCGCGGTTGTCAGTCATTCGTATAAAATATTGCGAATAAACATGTTTTTAATATCATATTAATGTGCTATAAATTGCGTACGACCGTACAATCTGCATTTTAAATCAAAATAATATAAATAAACAGATTGTAAATGAACTTGTGTATGCATAATTATTTAACTGTCTAAATATTAATGTTGATAATGCAAAGAAAAAGCAAAAACAATTCTGAATTTTCAGTATAAATTTATATAATTTGTCATTTATGAGTAGCGAGGTGTCATAAACCTTTTTCCTACGGCGAGATTCCATACAAGAATCATAAACTATCCAATATTAACGGAGAACCATGGACATGGTTTTCATGGAAAAATATGTACATGTATGTGTACACAAAAATGGTCTCTAACGGATTTATCACCACAGAGCCAGTATACCTTGGGAAGAAAAACCCTAATCTTTTGACCAATAATCGGTATTTTCTCGATACTTTCGCTCCTCTTCTTTCTTTCTAGGGGACCTTCTCTTTGAGGAAGTCTTTTCCACGATGAAAGGATTGCTATTGCGCGACAGGGCTAATAATCACTTGCGACCTTCTACTTGAAACTCGTCTCGGTCAGATGTGCATATGTATGCCTGTGTATATCTATATAGGTGTATCTGTGTGGGCACTCGCTACTTATCACTTGTGACTCGTTATAAGCAAATAACGCCTTAGAGAAGAGAACAAACGAGTACCAAGACAAACCCCCTCCTACTTGCCTGGACACAGTCGAGGGTAAAATCCGATACCAATAAGGTAGAAGATGTACGTCCAATGCCAGCAATGGTCAAGAGAGGGAAACTCTGCATACCAAGACGGTTTGGGGCCCCGCGGTATGGAATAAATAGAAAAAAATAAATTTTATCTTGATATTATCTGTTTTTAAATTAATTACTTAACCCAATCTGGAAACGATTATATTTAGTTGGTTTTATCCGGATTAATCCAACAAGTTTTCTTCTTTTTAATCGTCACTTCGTATTTGAAATATCTTCTCCCAGCTGTGATGATGATTTTATAGTCTTTAGCTATATTTATTTATGTAGATTTTTTTTTATCGCACCGTGTTAATAATAAAACCAGGGTTAATAATCACTTACAACTCGTTATAAGCGGATACGGCTTGGAGAAGAGGAAAACGAATACCAAGGTAAACCCCCTCCTACTTGCCTGGACACAGTTGGGAGGGTAAAATCCGATACTAACAGGTTAAAGGATTCACGTCCAATAACAGCAATGGTCAAGAGAGGGAAACTCTTTACAAAAAAACGGCTCTTTACAAGACGGCTTGGGTCCCCGAGGTATGGACACGAAAGTGAAGCCCTCATATCATGTGTGTGACTCAGGTTTCTTTGGCCTCGACTGCCATTCAAGAGTTTGTTAAGGCCCATACCCTCAGCGAGTGAGAGCCTTGTGGCTGGCAAATGGTGATGGTGATGAATTAAACTACATCGTTTAAAATTTAGTTTAAATTATGTTTTTATCCATCTTTACAAAAATTGATCTCGTTTAATCTTAAATTAGTTTTTTTATATTTAATTTTATTACTCCTAACAAATATATACAAATAAAATGGATAGGTAAAGTTTGATTTTGACGTGTGATTTTAAATCTTATATATTTATATTTGTCCTAACTTTTAGAAAATTAAGCTATTTACAATACAATTTTAACATTAATGACATCCATGAGGCTTAACATTTAAAGCTAACAACTAGTTAAAAAGAATATTTATTTAGCGTCTAAAAAAATATTCCATTATCTTAACATAAAAGTACTGAAATATTTCCCGATAATTCTCGAGAAAAAAGTTGGATGTCCCTTTCCTTAAAAGAGGAACTGCTTAGCGAGAAAATATTGAGCTGCGCAGCAAGAAGGAGCAGCGTAACGAAAAAGTATTAAGAATATTGAACTGCGCATCGAAACATCTATGAAGTTTGATCATAATTTAATTTATGAAAAGCTGAAAACCTCAATAAGAAGGAACCGCACAGCGAGAAAATGTTCATTTTTAAACTGAAAACTGATATTTTTGTCTAAGAATAATTAATGAAAGCGTCTAGTTTTGATATTTAATAAAAAAAAGAATAAAACTGTCTATATTTTCGATTAGGTTTATCAGATTTTGCCATATCAATCAATATGTAGATTTTTAACCTTGAAAATTAACGTTCTATGAGGGAGCGGTCTAGAAGGGACTGTCGAATTCGTTATAGAAATCGCGGTGTAGCATGGAGCTTTATAGCAGGCTTTACTGTAATTTTCTTTATCGTTAAAAAATTTAAATTACATTAGGTAAATGGAACCTAACCATTATTTGATTTAATATGCTCCAATCTTAAAAAAATCCTATTTTTTTGATAACTATGTTCAAAAATGTTTGATCCGTGACTTGAGATTTTGTTTTCATATCATTTTGAAGTTTAAAAATCTACTTTCTATTTCTTATAGTTATGGTTAAATGGGTAAGTGTTTTAAGGTAGTCAATAAAACCTGTATTTTTATATTTCCATTTATAAAAAAAATACAACGTGGAAAATTATTTTTATCTGAATTTCAAGATTAGCTAAATCTCTGTTTTCATTCAGTTGAAAATTTAAACTGCATTTTCAGTGATATCAGTAAAAATTTAAGTATTCTAACGAATGAAGAAATGTAGTAGTTTCAAGTTTAATGCTTTTAATACTCTATGATTAATCATAAACCTTATTTCTGTAAGTAAAGTAGGATTCGATTCCTATTTTGCTATATTTATAATTTAAATATAGCAATTTTTATTCCACAACTTATAATCTTCCGCCAAATGCGAGGACAGGTGCTCTCAAGGACTCTCCGGTAACCAGAGCTATCACTCTACTTAACCACTTGGCCGAATATGTGGATTTATTTGAAAGTCAAATATCGCCATTTCGTTGATCTTTTTTTTGTAGCAAGGATTTTATAATTTCATATAACGGACCAACTAATGACGGTTTTTCTTTTTTCCTTTTTAACATATAGTACTTTTTTATCTTTATTTACACATTATTTTCTTTATTTCAATATTTTTTACTTTTTTTTATTTTGTTGTTATTTTATATCTTAAATTATGTATTTTGTTTTTTTCTCACTATTCTATTTATGTTTTTATGCGTGATTGGCGACCTGGGTTATTCTGTAATGCCAATCACGCATTGTCTTTAAAATAAAATAAATAAATAAATAATACCCAACTCCATGATGATAGATCCATCAATAGGAAGATTGACATCATTCGCTACATGTATAATTAATTCCATTGTTTTATTGCTTTGGGAATTGTATTCTTCTTAGTAATATTGCATTGAGAGTTGATGGTGTTAATCCCAGATTTATTTTTATTTTAACAATTCACAGGTAGAAAATCTTACACGTATACGGGTTTTTTTTTAAATATAATTAGATATTATAGACATATTAATATGCGTATTGACCAATAATGAAATATAAATGACTTTGGTTTAACATCAGCGCCAACGAGGACTCGGAAACGCGTCCCCAGTACTTCTGCGTTGGCCCGCGAGGACGCGTTTTCGAGTCCTCCGGACCGCAACGTGTTAATAATATTAAAGGTACCTCTTCTTTTTAGTCGCCTCTTCGAATCTGAGATATCTTCTCCCACCTCATGGTACAAAACAACTATTGAAATAATTAAACATGTTATTTTTGAATAATAAACTGGAAATAACTTTCTCAACATGATTTTTAACAATTTATTTTTATTTCTCCGCCTAAAATTGCGGCGATTATGAATTTTTCGCAACCCCAATTCTTCGCCCAATTTTAAAATTAACCATATGTGTATTTGCTGTGTTTGTACACACCGCCGACGACCTTGTAACAGCAAATTCCATTAGCGATTATATAATAACACTTTATTATCGGATAAATGCACGATTGACCGTGAGAGCCATCGCTTTGTCTAATTGCAGAACGGTCGGCGGGGTCCTTGTGCAAGTTCAGGGCCGGGGTCCCCTGTCCTGTCCGCGGGATAAGGATCTACAAGATGATTCAGCGCCGCCGATCGATCCACAGATTAGTTTTTCTGACACACTTCATCTCCGGATGATTTATTCGCGGTTGCGCCATCGCGACGAGTAGGTGGCATCATCGACCGAACTCGAAGACGCGTTGACGTAACCGAAAAAAATAACAACGCCGGCCGATGAATCATTTTGGTCCTTTTTGAACGAGGATCGGCTGTGCAGATTCTTGCAGAATGCAATGCAGACGGTCAGCGACCATAAGGCACCAGATGTCAACCCACTTAACCTTCTGCCCACCATCTGCAACCATCTAAGGCAGATTCTGCACTATCCAGAACGGATTAAACGTTGTCGACTATTAATACAACAATGAGCATATGACTATATAGGAAATTCCCATGCCATTATTTACCTGCGTGTTGGCAAATACTGAGAAAATTCAGATTTATGGATCAAATCCTTGAAGGTCATCTATTCAAATACTGACCCTACTCAATGTCAGCTAAGCCAAGTAATTATGTTAAAGCTGCTCTATTTTATTATACATTTAAACATATCATTTTCACAGGAGTTTTTCAGTTTAACTCTAATAAATCAGAACTTCTCAAAGATTCTAGTATCGCCTATATCAATGATATTGATGTCACATAAAATATGATAGAAGATACGTTCTTGAAAATCTGCATTAAAGAGGCTCAGAGTTCGTTTTAAATAAAAATGATTAACGTTATATTTTTTTTATAAAGCAATAAAGTATTTTATCTTTTACAACTTGGATTAAAAGTAATCTTCTAACATTCTAGCCGTTTTCTTTATAACTGGTTCAAAATCACTTTCTTCATAATTAGAAGAACTGTGAGTTTAATTCCATAATAATTGAAAGAATCCGTGTAAAAAATTGTATTCTCGCTTTTTTCACATAATCGTATTTTTTGGAAATGCACAACTCCATTTTATTTTAATCTGTGATTGTACATAGATTTTTTTTATTAAATAAATTAATAATTTACCAATTTATATATTTATTTGGATAAAATATTTTTATTGAGAATCTTCTAAATATATTTTTTAAATTAATTACTAATTCCTAATAAATTAAAGAGTTATTTATACACGCTAGATACCTTTCAACCGTGTAAAAACAAGTATAAAAATGTAATCAATTTATAGTAAAATTAACACTTTATGAGCCGCTCACGCGTTTTGGCGTGATTTTGTAGCCAAGCGTTATGAGCCGTTCACGCCTTTTGGCGTGAGAGCCATACCCCCACTTGGCATTTTTTTCTGATAACGATGCACAATTCTACTATTTGACCACAGATGTATGTTAGCTTGGATTATCATTACATGAAACCATGCGGCCCCCAGGCTAGGTTTAGTATAAAACCTTGCGGCTCATAAAGTGTTAATGTTTCCCTAAATATAAAAATATCATATAAATTTAAATAGAACAACATTGTGGTATAGAAAATCGTGTTAAAATTGCAATAATAAAAATTGGTGCTAGGAATTACTCAACTAGTTTTATACATTTACCATCTATGTATGACAGATATATTTTTTCTGTACTAAATTCGTATTCTCTAATATATTATTTCCTATTCTTCTGATGATTTTGGTCCAGAATAATTTTGAAGAGTCACTTCGTTCAGACCCTAATTTTTGGCAATAAACATATCAAAATCTAAAAAATATTTTATTGATAGCCAAACAATTGTTTTTGGAAATCGTGTTAGAACTAATAACTCGTGTAAAAATAAAGATTAATATCAAAAAAATAGGAATTTGGAGTAATTTTTTTTTGAGATGTATACTGGAGTCCTTCGTCATTATTTTTTGTGAAGTGGTATTATAAAAATTAAAAAAATATGCCAAAATGTATACAGTTGAGTAGTGAGCAGAAAAGTTAGATTTTGGCGTTATCATATACCGTAGGAATGTCTAGTAGAGAAATTGGGTGGCAGTTGGTTGCTCTAATAATACGCAGAATTTAAAAATTGCAGATTCAGATGATACAGGTCGCCAGGAAGGTAATGAAATGGTCCACAAATCAACTGTGGTAAACGATCGGTTACAGAGGCGGTTATGTCTGCAAAATCGATTCTTAACAACAGTGGATATTCGAGAGGAATTTATGGCTGGCAATGAAATCGAAGCTAAGACACATACCATCCGGAGAAAATTGCGGGAAGACGTTTTAATGGCCTGTCGGCGAAAAACCATTACTAATGAAAAATATGATGGAATCCAGATTAGCATGGATGAAAATTTAATAAATCTGGACTAAAATTATATTATCCGATGAAAGGAAATTATTTTTTTTGTTGATCAGATGGAATCCAGTTTGTGAGAGGTAGATTTGGAGAGCGGATGCCCCAAAACTAAAGGACTGTGAGGTACCCAGCTGGCCAAATGATTTGGGGGTGCTTCTCATATTTTGGAAGTGGAGTATTATCACTCATCAACAGAACAGTAAACTCTGCGGTGTGCAAATCCGTACTGGAAACCCATTTTCTGCCCTCAATTCAAAGCCATCTTTCCAGCATAAATGACGCAATTTTCAAGATGACATAATAAAAATTCGATTTTTTTCGATTCAAATAAAAAAAAGGTTCTAAGCCAACATGGGATTTCGCCAGATCTCAACCCTATTGAGAATTTGTGTCACATTATGGCGGTTGAAATACACAAAGAAAAGCCTACGAGTGAAGAAAATTTAATTTAAATAATGGAAAAAATATTCCTCATCCTCAAACCCGGTAAACCCATACGATAACTACCGCCCCAAGAGTCTTCTCCTCTCTATCGGTAAACTTATTGAAAGAATAATGAACAATAAACTATTTGAATTAACATCAGACCTCAAGATACTTCCTGACGAACAGCACGGCTTTCCACCAGGTCACCCCACTTGTCACCAGCTTCTTTGCGTTTCTGATTTTATCGGTAATTTTTTTTAGATATCACTGGTGCCTTTGATAAGGTCTGACACGATGGTCTAATTTTTAAATTCGATTCAATCATCATTTAAAAAAATCATTCTTTAAAGTAAAATTAGAGTCTAACTTCTCCTCCATATATCCGATTACGGTTGGAATCCCGAATTCGAAGGATCGAATCTCTCCCCACTCTTGTTCTCGATCTATACGAGCTATATTCCGACTCCGTAAAAAAAATCCTCTTGGCGGTTTACGGCGATGACACTGCCATAATCATCCGCAAAATATCCTTATTCCGTAGAATTATGAAGCAAAGTACCTCGGGGTCACTTTCGATGAAAACTCTCATGGAAACCTCACGTAGATTATATTATTAAATAAATCAAGATAATCAACGTGCTCCTTCGTCCTCTTATAAGCAAAAACAGTGTTCTTTTGTTAAAATTAAAAAAATATCATTTACACTGCCATCATTAGTCCTCAAATTGTATACGCTTCACAGATCTCAGGTAAAGACCTCAGTTAAAGACCTTATTAAAAAATATGCCTCTCCTTTTTACGATAACTTTCATAAATTCATAAATATAAACCCATCCGTTTCCTCCCTCTCTAACTATGACCCTATATACTCCCAATCCTATCATAGAATTTCACTACATAAAACTATTCGATTGGGTTGTTCGGAAAGTCATTTCGTTTTTTCCCAAACAGAGGACTTAATTGTATTTTTTCACAGCTAACATTACACTTAAGCCGCATAATTATTATATATGTTGACAGCTGATATAGCAAGGCTTGCTTGTGAAAAAGTTCGATTGATTCTATGCAGTAGTTTTTGGTTGGTACCCTTTCAGATATGGAAAGTGAAAAGCAGCATTTTCCTTTTTTACTAACGAAAAGGTGAAAATGTTGTTCAAGCTAGAAAAAAAAACAATATATATGGAGATGTATTGATAAAACTGGTTTGTAAAATTTCGATCCAGAAATTTTGATGTTGAAGATGCACCACGTTCTGAAAGGCCAGTTGAAGCTGATGACTCGTGAGATTGCTGAGATATTAAATTGATCCAATTCAACCGTTCATGATCATTTAAAACGTCTAGGTTTAATCTCAAAGCTCGACATATGAGTTCTTCAAGTTCTTACAGAAAGAAATTTGTACTGTCGCGTTGACGTCCGTCAAGAAAATAATCCAATTTAAAGAGTAAAAAAGATGAACTGGCTCAAAAGACTTCGAAAGCCTATATTCATCAAAAAAGGTGATGCTATCTGTTTGGTGGGATTTCAAAGGAATCGGTTTTTTTTAGCTTTTACCGGACAGTGCAACGATCTATTTTGAAGTGTCCTGTCATCAGCTGGACAAACTGAATGATTCACTTAAACAGAAAAGATCAGAATTGATCAATAGAAAAGGTGTAGTGTTCCACCTAGATAATGTGAAACCTCATACAAGTTTGTTAACTCGCCAAAAGCTTTTTCAGCTTGGATTGGATATACTGCCACACTCACCATATTCCTCAGATCTGGCATCTTCTGATTATTATTTGTTCCGGTCTCTACTATTTTTTTTTAGACGGTAAAACCTTTACTTCAAATGAGGAGGTCAAAAATCACCTGGATCAGTTTTTTGCCAGCAAAGAACAAAAAAATTTGAGCGTGGAATCATGCTACTGCCAGAAAGATGGCAAAAGGTATTGGACCAGAATGGACAATATATTCAAATAATTTAAAAACTTAAACTTATACTTCTTAAGAATCTTTAGCTTGGTTCTCTTCTCATATCTTTTTTTTTCTTCTCCTTTAATTTTAATATAATAAACCTATTAACGACTTTTCGCTTCTGTGTCTGGTTACACTTGGTTCATTAGTCTTCATTTATTTTATTTTTTTATATTTTTAATTAATATGGAAATAGATTTTCACGACCATTCTATGATGTCATATTAAATACTTTATCATTATTAATACAATTTTTTCACCTGTCATTGATTATAAGGATGAATTATTAAATTTGCAGGTGATTTCACGGATTTAATTAGTCCTCGATTTACGCAATTAATTTTTCCGATTTTTCATTAACTGAAAACGTGCTAATTGTGATGTGTAACACATGCGCGGACATTGAACAAAAATTCATTCCGATTTTAATAGCTGTCTTAAAACTTTATAGCCAGACATAATTACTGACCCTGAATTAAAATTTTTATTACATAGTTCACAGCCATAATCTTATATTACGTCGTTTTTCCATCGCCATTACGTGGTTTTTTTTTCCTTATATTTTTCATGGTACTTGTCAAGTGGTTTTTGGCATCGCACAATGGCGCAAAACGCTAAACATGCGAACATCATTTTTTCTAAAATTAATTAATAACAATTGGTTATAGAGAAAAAATCTGCTAATACTCTAAAGACAAATCAATTTTGGTAAATAATGATTTGCAAAAATATATGTATTTTTATACACATATATGTATAGAGAGAGACGTGGGTGTTTGTAATTTAGAATCTTTCGGAGGAAACGTTACAAAGTGGTTTCGGTCGAGTCATCCGGTAAGGTCGATGACTAAGTGACGTCAGATAAAAGCAGTCATTGTCGCCAAAGGTGTTGTCGCTGGTTTTATCACATTTTTTTAATCGAAAAAAAATAATTATCGTGCTATCACCGTCTTTAATTACATTAGATTGCATCTGCTCGGTCTCTACATTTTTTTTTATATTACAGATGTAATAATTTCAATGTAAAAAAATCGTAATGCTGTTGACAGTGAAAAGAAACTTCCGATTCGTTGCGCCGTACGTGTGCAGGCAGACGAATTAACCGTGAAGATCCACCGAAAAAAATCAATCTTGGACCCTAGGGTCAAGTCAATCAATATTTTTTTTACGAAATTATCAGTAGCTCGTATCAACAATGATATTTTAATTCCATTTTTTTTTTGGCCGTCGATTAATTAGCATATTAATCATTGTGACGGTTCAATGCGAGAAAGGTTTTGTAGTTTAAATCGCAAGGCCCTCGCGGCACACAAAGAGGATTCTGCAACGCCGGGCACAACCCTAATTAATCGAAAACTAACCTTCGATTTTTTTATTAAATAAATAAAGATTAGTTTCGGTTCCTCAGGCGCGTTGATGAATCAATCAAGTGTAAAAATTTCATTTTTTTTCTTGCGTTCGAGTGCCATAATTCATAATTTTTCGTATGTAACGTACGCGAAAAAAAAAGGATAAAATACTCAATGAATACCAGTTTTGAGGACGGGTACGTGACCAAAGGCACTTCACGAATCAACAGATCGGTTCATTATGGTCGATGATTTAGAAGCGGAGGTTCTCATATTAATTCTGCATCGACCATCCGGTTGCGTGATGGTTTCAGATCGTTTTCGCAATTTATGAAGGTCTAATTTTGCCGCGAAATACATAAACCCAAGGGCCGCCAACCCATACAATAAATTAATAAATAATATATATATTGGGTCTACCGGACAGTTCTTAAAGCAAAATCCTTTTTTGATAACATCGTTGATTTGCAAAAAGGCTTGATTCAGCTTTATAAACCATTTTGGACCATATTCGATGACTAGAATTGATGTGGAAATATTCGAGATGGGTTCCACATGAGTAAGTGAGAAGAATTTGAATGATCAAGTCAACATATGCACATCTCTGTTTGTATGAAATAAAATCGAACCCTTCTTGGACAGGATAAAAACTGGGGATGAAAATTGGATTACTTATGAAAACATCGTAAGGAGAGGAACATATTGTGAATCCGGAAAACCTGCCTCCTTCACCTCTAAACTGAAGTTAAGCCTGAATAAAAATATGTTGTGTGAACAATTATTTACCATATCTGCAATATAAATAAATAATTACTTTAATATTACAAAAGTATTATAAATAATAACAAAATATGACTGATGTTTTCCTGGAGGGCTTGCCCTACGGTGGGTCTTAATTTAGACTACCTCTGACAAGCCATCGTGGCAACCATCGCATCTAAATACCCCATGAAAACACAGGCAACCTACACCTAATAAGGCAAGTCACAAAAGTCACAAAAGGTAAATCACAAAAGCCCTAAAAGCAGGGATATAGGAAACAAGATCCTGGTGACAGACGAGGTCAGGGGACCACCTCACTACATTGAGCATAGTCTCTCTTTCATAAAAAAAACTCCGGACGTTCCCAAAGAATGCGTTCCGATGATTGTTCATTAGAGTCACAAAACTAGCAACTCGGGTCATCCCTGAGTCACAGATGATAAATATTGGCGTTAAAGGAGCCATGTCCCGTGACAAACTGAGACACGTAATGGTCTGGAACAAACCAATGCAGCTTAACTCGAGCTAGTACGTTGGAGAAGACCCGGATAAGCAGTTCGGCCCGTACTCTCAGCAGACCAACGGGATTGCCATATCTTTAACGCAATACTATGGAGGCTCTTCTTGAGTGCGGCTTGCTCCAAAGCTTCGACGTCGGTCGGGTGAATGTCCTGGTCCCCAAGACGTGCTCGATAGCCACGAGGGATCAACCAGCCCGTAGCCCGGTTCTGGAGTTCGAATGGCAGAACGCTGGCAAGAACCAACAGAACCGCTCTAGAGGCAGTCTAGAGCGTAGTCTAGTCCTATAGGCCCTGTTCAGCGCGATAAGCGGCAGTCTTTGGCCCGAAAGAAGGCGTCTCCGAACCAGAGATAAATTAACCTGTAGCCCAAAAATTACTGGCGTATGTTACGACGAGTATAATGATGCACATATAGTACCGTCTCATTATAGGGTAACGTAATCCCCAGTCCACTCCCGTCACTCGATTGAAACAACCTATAGAGTGTTTGGCCTTCTGAACAATTTGATTCATGTGAGTCAACATACCCAGGTTGCCGTCTAGTGTGACACCTACGTATCGACCCGCTGGTTAAATGGAGAAATTGATTCCGTCAGGGAGGCCAACAAGCATCAAGACTGGTTCTACAGAAAACACACACCAAACCACTTCCAACGGAGGCCCACACTTCGGTCAACCAGGGGAAAGGAGGAGTGGTCGGGAGCAGCCACACACCACGAAGCTTGCGGTCGGGTCAAGTTGTGCGGGTTTGCCACTTCTGCACACTCTATCGCTTACTCTTAAGCCCGGGAAGTAGCCGTCGTAGCTAAGATATCTATTCAGATGTTTCACTAGCCGAAATTACTGGCTACGCATCAGACTATGCTATTAGCCCTTTTATCATCTAGACTCGAGTTCAACTGGGAGTCGTTTGCTCCTCCAAGGCAACGGTTGACAACAGGGAATTCCGTCGGGGTAATCACTCCCGTCGGTTGTGGACTCCGCCAAGAACCCCTCTGTTAGTTTCGGAGTACGGAGAAACCGTATAGCCTACAAGCAGCTCTTGAGGGAGCCCTTGACGATAACACCAAAGCACTTGGAGCTGACAAAGCTTAGGCGAATAGTTTTTCCCCAATCGCCATTGTCAGAGAGGACGTCTTTTGCTCTACTCTCAACTTGGAAGCAAGTATCCCCGCCTACAAGCATTAGGGTGTCGTCGCCGTAGCCAATGACTGCACAATTAAGCGGCAACGAAATCCTCAATACATCGTCAAAGAGGATATTATATAATAGAGGGCCTAGGACCGATCCTTGAAGGCAGCCCATAGTATATACATTTTGAGCTGTTGAAACCGAACGAAAAGCTAAATTCAGAGAGGTACTGTCAGCAATTGGATAATTTAAAAACAGCACTCCAAGAAAAGAGCCCGGTGATGTTCGATAGGAAGGGCATCATCCTGCTTCATGATAATGCTAGGCCACATACTGCTTTGGAGACTCGTCAGAAACTCGCAGAGCTAGGCTGGGAAATTTTGTCACATCCACCATACTCCCCGGATCTAGCACCCTCCGATTATTACTTGTTTCTGTCCTTACAATTTTTTTTGCAGGTACACACGCATTTTTTTTAAAATGCGATATACAAATTGCCATCTCGCTGGCAAGAAGTCTTAAATAATGTTGAAAATTATATTATTCAAGGTAGATCCAATATCTATATAGATTGCGAGTAAAAAATTGCAACAATTCAATATACAATCGATTAATGTACAGGCGCCGGTTGAAACGTTTGAAAATTGATTGCATCCATGCCCGCCGCTATTCATCAATCCTTTTTTGTTCCTCTAAGGATCTACTTATTCGTATATTTTTTTTAAAGCACCTATCTCGGTTACTACTCCACATTAATCATTCAAACATCAATCAAATGTCACCGACATGTAATAAATTTAGATTTGCGTTGCCCGCGGAGCGTTATTAGATCATAGACACAATAACCACATATCGTCTGTCATATTAGATTCACTCGCGTTTAGCAGTGTTAATTTTTTTTTTAGCTCCTCGCAATTCGGTCATCACCCAGGTATTGGAAAATTAATTTCTTGGAAGCAATTCTAGCCTTTGTGAATGGGTTACCACCCGATGGTTTGCATCCGTGCCACAAAATGAATTAAAAAAAAAAGAAATATTGCTCGGAAAAAATTGCGCGGATAGTTTTGTGATCTCTTTATTTGAAAATGACGCAAAAAAATACACTTGGTTCGCTTTTTATACGCTGATAATAAAAATAATCATAGTTGCGAGTTATTATAATCGGGAAAAAGTTAAATATGTATTAATTTATTCTAGATGCATTAAAAATATTAATATATATTTTCCTTTGCTGAGAATCATCTTTCAATTCAAAAATAGATCGAATTTATTTTTATTTAAATCAAATTATTTTTTTTTAAATCCTTGTGTCAGTCACCGGTGCCTGACATCGTCTTTTATTGGTCACTTGTAAGCCGAGTTTGAACATATGATCGATTTAACTTTTTAAAAAATATCTAAATGAATTATTTCAAACTGAAACATGTGACTGACATCATAAATAAAGTGCAAGGGAAAAATACATGTTTATTATTGGGCCTTTTTTAAAACGGATCTATAGCAAATTTAAAGTACAAGCGGCCCTCGACATTCGCACAATTCGCTATTTCGTACAATTCAAAAATTCCTCACTTCCATGGAATCGGAAGATCCTTGTCATCATAAATTGATGATCAACATCAAAACAATACTTGTTATTACAACATTAAAACAAAACAGTAGTTTAGTTTCTAGATTTAAATAGATTTTAACAAGCAATCCCTTCAAGCAATGAGGTAGTCTTTACATAATATTAAATTGACTGGAGAATCTACTGATGGAATCTAAGATGCTGCAAAATAATTTATTTCCATTTATAATCTTCAAATATTAAATTTAGATGGTTTTATTTTGATAAAAATGCTTTTACATTCTTGTCGAAGGAAAAATTAGTTGCCCCTGGACATAAACCTTTGACAAAAACCTATAGACATTGCTTCTGTTCCAAACTTACTTGGGTATTTAAAATAAAGCTAATGGTGCTTTATCAAGCAGAAAATTCCGGAGAAAATAAATAATTGCTTCCAGTCATTTTAAAATCAAATAAAAACTTCTGGGTTACAGAGTTAATATTTATAGATTGGAATTTTTGATCGTTTTTTTACATCCCCCTACTTTCCAACGTTAGAGATTTGCACACATTTTCTGTAACCAATTGCGTGCGAAAGTCGAGGGCAGCCTGTATATTTTATTTAGATTTTTTTTAAACGTGAAACTCAAATAAATCAGTGTAAAATAAAAAAAACAGTCCATTTTTTTAAACTGCGTTATTTTAAAACCATCCAAAAGGATTATCGAGTGTAATTTAGTTAATAATCAATCAAAAAAAAAAATATTTTGCACATTAATCTTCGTTTTCTAATCAGTTAATTATATAAATTTACATTTCTTTAATTATGAAATTTTATTAAATGGAATATTTATGTAAAATGCATTTTTGTATATTAAAATTGTATTAATTACATGACATGAGTGATAATTTTGTGATCTATTTACTTGAAATTGATGCAAAAAAATATACTTGGTTTTCTTTTTATACGCTGATAATAAAAATAATAATATTTTTAAGTTATTACAATCGGGAATGGGGAGACATAACGGACTGCTTTAACTACAGAGAATCAATGAGACCAAGACAAAACTCTTCCTAATCAATCTTTTGTTAAAGATCTGGGTATTTGTCTATTTATCAATAATGTTGTGCTTAGACACATTTTCAGGAACCAATTTTGTGCGAAAGTCGAGGAAAAATCCCTGCTGGAGATCGCATAGTGTCCTCCAGGTGACAAAGACCCGCCTCAGGATTAAAAGGACACTTATGTATGTATGTTATTTTGTGCGAGAGTCCAGAGTTTCCTGTATATATTTTTTATCGTTATGCACAACGCGTATTTTAATTAATTTCAATTTTTTCAACTGTGCCACTCAAAAAAATCAATGTAAAAATAAAACGGTCCATTTTTTAAGCCGTGTTGTTTCAAAACCATGCGAAAAGATTATCGAGTATAAATTATTTATAAATAAATAAAAAAACATTTATTCTTTGCACATTAATCTTCGTGAATGAGAACTATCGGTCGTGGAGCATTTTTTTTGTTTTCTAATTAGGTTAATATTATAAATTTGCATTTCTGCAATCATGATATTTTATTGAAGAGAACATCTATATAAAATGATTTTTTTATATTCAAATTTACGTATTATACGATTTAAAAAATACTGCGCCATTAAATTCCGCGAGTTGGAATTTGAAGACTGATAAAAATAAAGTAATTACAGGGAAAACGTAGATACGGGGTACTAAAATTAAACGAGAATTCAGAAATTAATCATATCCTTATACAGGTTTTACACTTCAAATTGGACTTTTACAAATCAAATTGGACGTTTTACAAATTAAATTGGACGTTTTACAAATCAATTGGACGTTTTACAAATCAAATTTGACGTTTTACAAATCAAATTTGACGTTTTACAAATCAAATTGGACGTTTTACAAATCAAATTAGATACCTCATGCTATTTTATATAAAATACATCTCATAATATACTGTCAGTGAATACAATGTTGAATATTGAAGAGGGTATTTTCAAATTTAAATTTTCTGCAAGGAATTTGCTAGGCGATCCATCAACTGTCAAAATTTAGAAAAGTGATAAATGAGTCTGCCGAAACTCTCTACTCTTTAAATTGCTATAAATATTTCATGAACATGTATATGAAATTACCTGCAGCCGCTGCAAAAGAATATTCATAAAATAATTGTTATCAACATATCTTTTATTTATTTAAAAATGTACATAATATGTATATGTATTATGAATGACAAACTTTTTTATAAAATACAATAAGGTATGGAATTTGATATGTAAAACGTCCAATTTGATTTGTAAAACGTGAAATTTGATTTGTAAAACGTCCAATTTGATTTGTAAAACCTGTAATATATTTTTTACATTAATCTCTCTAACCTTATAAATGCCTTTTTTAAAGCATTAAACTGTTTTTACAAACAAAAAAACCTGTATTTTTTTTTAAATTGATCTTTTAAAGCTTCACGTATTAATTGCAATATAATCGTTTAAGTATTAAATAATATTTTACTAAAATAGAAAGTACATACTCAAGAGGTAAATATCACTTAAAAAACATAGATAAGATTACTTTAAGGTTGCAATAACATATTTCAATTAAAATAGAATATATCATAGAAATGCAATTGTTAAAAACTCGCGTAATTTTATGGCGCCGTCTTTATATATTTTTTTAAATATTCTAACGGTATTCAAAAGGCGATATCCAAGCCAACTAATAATTTTGATTGTGTCTAATAATGATAATAGTGATGTTAGCATACATTACATATTTTTTTAATATCGCTGGGTATATAATTTATAAAAAGCAGATGCAATTCTATGCTCGAACACAAATTAGGTACGCATTATATTTAATATCTTAATAAATATTAAAGTTTTTGTACGAAAATTTGTATAAACATGTACGTTATCAATTTAATAAATTGTCAAAGTCATCGCTTTAAATTTTCACCACATTCTATACACACGCACTTCAATATAAACATAAAAAAGTAAATGAAAATCACGTCCACATGTTGTTATATTATATTTTTAGTGAAGAAAATAATAATAAAAACGCGCTTTCTGAGCCCTACGACGACAACAACGTCGAGCCAATTACGCTCGAACGTCTCCGTAGTATTCACCATTGAGTTTTTGTCACCACTACCATTTCCCATGGCACAACTAGATAGTTTCGTAGGGAACCACCATGACATTGTCTGTCGTGGGACACGGCTCACTGCTTCACCGTTAGCAGATCGCTCTGGTACGCGTTCATCGCACTTGCCGTTCAACAGTGCACCGAACCAAGAACAACTCGCCCGGTGATATACGGAACCATTAATGACAGTCATCGTCCAGGACAAGTACATGTGACATAACATCGACCATAAATATAAATAAGACACGAGAAATTTCAATCATTCCAAAACAAACAATTATAATAAATATTTATGATGCGTTTGACATTTTTTCGGTTAAAAGGGTATTCTGAAATTGTTCTACTTAGTCTCACAATACTGTTCCATTGTCCGATTCTAATTATACAGTATGATCAAAATTAAGGTCATGGAAAAACGTATGTAATTAAATGTCAGCCTTATTAAAATAATTAATATTTATTTAGCGTCAATCTTTTGAACGAATAAATTAATTTTCATTACGTTGATTGATAACCTTTGTCCTTTTTTAATTAAATATTATTATTGCGCGTTTGTTATCTATTCAAATATATACACATGATTAATATTGATCGGTTTAATTTCGTAATAAATATCTTCGGTTTAGTGTACAGGAAACCCCGTTCATCGCGTCTCCGGCGAGTGCGGATTCGTTACTCTATTGGAAACGAATGCCAACACGTACATTTATTTCCATAGAGTAGAAGACTGCTCCTGGATTTAAAGCATCCAAGGATCGTTTAACTTCTAGGTTCCTTTCAGACACAAAATTCCAAAAGGTCCTCCTGGAAATTTACCTTTTTTAAATTAAATGAATCAGAAAAACGTAGTGAACTTATTTTTTATATATTTAATATAATTACTATAGTGTTATAAATAAGATACGCTGCTACTGAAATTGCTTAGTAATTAATATGTATTATATAATCCTAATGAGAAAGACAAATCTGAGGTACTGCCACCAATATTTTCATATTTTGAAGTTTTTTATTTCATCAAAAAATATATTCAACTACGAGAGTATTTTTTCAAAAAAATTGTCAAAGAGTGCATGGCTCTTGATTTTGTTAACTGCTGTTATTACGTATCGCAATGAACGATGCAGCCGATCACTAACATTTTTTGCAATTAAATGTTGTCGATGAATCACACAATGCACTGCTAATATATTTGGCACCGACTTTTTCAATAAAGAAATAACGCCACGATAGCACCCTACCATAGCTGGAGTACCATCAGTAGCAACTGATATGATATTATTCAAAGGAATTTCCTTTTCTTAAAAAAACTCTCTCAATACATCGAATATATATGTACATACACATTGTGTAAGAACGGATTTTTAAAATTCTATAAGGGTATATTTTTTTGCTTCCCAGGGCTCCTCTACTCTCTCCAGGGCCAGATCCACCCCCTAGCTTCCTCCAGGGCCCCCAGGGGGCCAGGTGACCCACTTTGGGAACCTATGGTCTAACTCTTCTTCTCGGCGGAAATGCATCCGAAGAATTATAATTAAAACCGTTGTTTATTTATGAATCAGAAGTTCCTCGTGCAATGAAAGGTTATTCTAAAAACTATTTACTAGTTTTTGCCGAAATAATCGCTAAGCATAAAAATCAGTCCATAAACACAAAATGTATCTATGGACTGATTTAAAACTTGTCTCTGCCCAGCAATAAAAAAATATTGCCAGGATATTGAAGTTGAACCTCAAGCTCTGTGAGGCACTGTGCACTGATTTTTCTGTTGAAGTCGTATTTTTACCTCCAAATACCACTTCCATCTTACAACCTATGGATCAAGGTACAATAGCAGACATCACAGCTTATTTTTTAGGAAAAACGATGCGTCAACTCATTGAAGAAACTGTTGGAAATGATAAAGATGCCAAGTTTGGTGGTTACCTGTATTTTGATTTACAACCGCGCCATTTAATTTCGCGAGGTCTCTACTCCATTTTTTATTATTTATTAATTCAGCATTGTGTTGTTCATAAAATATATAAAAAAAACTAATAGTTATAAAGAAAATCAAGTCGTAAAATACGTTTAAGCTAATCGAGGTCGAGTAATGTATTTTATTAAATATTTTCTAGAGTTGAAAAAATTGTTTTGACGACACGATTATTTTTAATTAAAATTAAAATTAATATAAAAATGAGCGAAAGATTCAGAGTATAACTCGATGTTCATTTCCTTAAATATCTGAGATGTTATGTATTTAATGTCACTGATTAAAAGCTTCTGATTAATACAAAAAATCATGGTCCATTAGGCAGAATTCATCTTTAAATATAATTCAGGGCCATAGGAGGTATACATTTAAATTATTTTTTTCTTAAAACTCATAGATCCTACACGTGTACTATCAATGTTATATTTTTTGTATTAATCAATACGCTAATTAAATAAAAAATAATATATATTTCTTCATTGTCATAGGAGATATCAACATCGAATCTCATCGAAATTAATTGACCGAATTTTTTTTTAAGATCTATTCTTTTTTTACACGATTTTGAAATAACACGATCAAAAATACCGAATAATATATAATTATATATTGTTGATTTTTTTCTAAATTTAATGAATCAGTCGTTAATTTTTAAGAATTAAAAAGTTATTTATTCCGATTGATTAAATCATTATTTCAAACAATATTAAAAGTATAAATGAAACATATTATATTAATATATAGTCACTTTTATTTTTATTCACATTCCGAATCCTTCGTAGAAGTGATCCATACATTTTTTTAAAAATAATTATTGATAAGTTTGCAACAAATAATGTCTTTATATTCGATAAATAACTTCAGGCTTCTTTCCTTATTTCTTTACTCATTATTTTCCATAAGTTTTCATTTTTTTAAAGTCAGAACTATTTCTTGACCGTATAAGCTACATAACTCGTTAACTATTCTTTCATTAACGTTTAAAATAAAATTCCCTCTCCTCTAAAGATTCAGTTAATTCAACTGCCCAAAATTATCCATTCCTTATTATTTAGCCAGGCTGAAAATTACAACTTTCCTCGAGAAAGATACAAAATTTCAAGCATTTCTCTAAGTTCAAATACTCGCTCAAATGCGTATCCTCTCGAAAGCCATTGAATTTTTGGATCTAAAGCTATTAATAACATAACTATCAGTGTTTTTGATCATATAACTGGCAGTGTTTGGATCCCACTGAGAATTACTTTGACTTTAACACTTTATGAGCCGTTCACGCCTTTTGTCGTGATTTTGTAGCCAAGCGTTTGGGCCGTTCACGCCTTTTGGCGTAAGAGCCATACCCCCAATTGGCATTTTTTTTCAGATACGATGCACAATGTAATTCTACTATTTGACCACAGATGGATTCACGTGCATGTTAGCTTGGATTATCATTACATGAAACCATGCGCCCCCAGGCTAGATTTAGTGTAAAACCTTGCGGCTCATAAAGTGTTAATGTTTCCCTAAATATAAAAAATATCATATATAAATTTTAAATAGAACAAATACTTTGTGGTATAGGAAAATCGCCAAATCTGGAATAATAAAAATTGGTGCTAGGAATTATTCAACTAGTTTTATACATTTACCATCTATGTATGACAGATATATTTTTTCTGTACTAAATTCGTATTCTCTAATATATTATTTCGACTATACGATGAATTTTTGGTCCAGAAATTACTTAATTTTGAAGAGTCACTTCGTTCAGACCCTAATTTTTGGCAATAAACATATCAAGACTCTAAAAAAATATTTTATTGATAGCCAAACAATTGTTTTCGGAAATCGTGTTAGAACTAATACGGCCCCCAGGCTAGGTTTGATGTAAAACCTTGCGGCTTATAAAGTTTTATTATCAGTTCACGCTTTTACGTAAGCTTAAAAACCCAATTTTCTTTCTAACTTAGACAAAAAATATTTTCTGATTTAAAGAAAATTGAAAATTTTCACAAAGTATCTATGACCTTTATAGTTGTTTCAAGAGGACAACCCAATTGATTCGTCGAATGAAATAGAATATGACCTTAGTGCTGCAGACTTGATCCTTAATGTCAATAGCCATATCACTGATCCTTCTTTGTATAGTGTTATTCGTCAGTTAAACTGCTGCAAATTTCATCTCCAATCCATTTCCCAACACAATTTCCACTATACTAAGAGTACAGGGTTTATTAAATGTTTTAGCAATTTAGAGATTCATCTCCTGGCATTCTAAAATTCCGGGATGAGATCCAAGATGCAAATTATTCATTTCATCCAGCTCAACATCCTTGATGTCTTGTCCATTTTTTGACATAGGCGATCCACTGGTCTTTGTCTTTTTCCAAATATGTGTATATTTTTAGGGAGCTTGAACAATTCTTGAGCTCCCAATCCAGTCCAGTTTCTAATGTTGCAGAGCTACTATTGTTTTTTTTCTAACCATCGTTTATCATCGTATAATCAGCGTATAGTCAAGTGCGATTGACGATATTTACAGTGTCAAGATACTTTCGCTTTTTGCCCGGAACATCTGATTAAATAAAGTTGACAGAAAAGATAATCCTCTACCACCTTGGAGAATCAAATTTTTGTCTTTCTTAAACCAATAATAAAGAGTTTTCTTTATTTTTGCAGTCAAGAATGGTTTTTTGGCACTGCCTCTCAAATAAATCGAGATTATTTCAATTTTTTTCTCATCGTTATAATAATAATTTGCAATTTTACAATAATTCTACAGAATATTTTTTTCTAATTTTACCATTATCTCGAGCATTAAAAATTCTCTTTCTCTTTACCCTCTCAAAATAAGCCATATCTTCCGATTCTTGGTATTTTTAAGGTATCTACTAACTGTTGTTTAGTCCCTTTTCATTATAACAGAAATAATACTGAAAGAATATTTTTCCTGAGCCACTTTCGATTTATTAAAAAAAATGCAAAATTTTTTAACTTATCATCATTTCATTACGAATCATTTTATAAAATAAAATATTCGGAATGGCAAAATTCGGAATAAAACTGACTCAAAAAAAATATATGCTATTGATTGAGAATGTCTTTAAAATAATGGCATAGTTTTTTGGTGGAATAAAATGTAATGAATACCTGAAATCGACCTTAGAAATAACAGTGTAAATATAAAACGTGCGCTTCAAGTGGCCGCATATATAATAGGCACATAAAAATAATATGCAGTGTTTAAAAATACAATTATGAGTTATATAAATTACTTAAAAAATATATTTTATAATAATTAGGGAAACACAATTATTCACTGTAACATGTTGGTTTATTAAATAAATATATTTAATTATAAAAAGATTTCTAACACCACGTAAATAATTATATGTGTAGTGTGGTAAACATATTTTTTTATTGCGTCATAAATATAAGTATATAATGACACAATTGACATTTAATTGGAATTTAAAATGTCAAAGGTAATGCGGCAATCATTTATACACATATACGATACAATGCGAAAAATGTATGTTTTTGTCACAAAAATATAATAGTCGTGTCCTAGATTCGATGCCAAAAAAAAAAATAATAGAAAATCGAACGGAATATGTTTTTACGAAATCTGTGGTATCATCGTATGTTATTTTTTAAAGCGTGGGATCTATCAACAAAGGTCAAAGTGGCTTCTGATAAATAGTATTAGCTGAAGATTGGATCATATCCGGTACAATCCTACTGGTGTCTGAAAGCCTTGTGCTCAATAAGAAATATTATCGTTTTTGGCATTGAAAAAAAATCCAAGCCATTTTAAGATGACCATTAATTACGGGCAATGCCTCGGTGAACGCTGATTTCATCTACGGCGATTAATAAAAATTTCGTATTGTTATCAGATTATTTATTTTTTTTAATTCAAAAAGTGTACCCGAGCGTTGAAAAATACATAAAAAATATTATTTGCTATCGATTGCGGTCGTTTATTTGGCGTGCATTAGATTTTTCTGACAACGTGCATTTAAATTAATTGCAATCGTTAAAATGATATATGTGTGTGTGCAAATAATTAACGGATATGATACCATCCAAGGATATCTTATTTCAAATAATAAAACTAATGCGATCCGTGGCATATATTTGCATATATCTCCATTCGGAACGATTTTTTATTATTTTTTATTATTAAATAAATAAATAATGCAACTATGTAACACAGGACAACTGGTAGTAGCGGGTCATAGATCCTGTAAAATCGAGAATTACTTAGCGCACAGTAGGAGCTCCGACTAAGTGGACACAGCCTGTTAATCCTCGGCCGTAATAAATTCTCGGACATAACTTATCTAGTGACCTCTGGCTCCGCATGCGTTATGCAGAGTTATTATTCAACCATTTCTTTTTCTAGCAACAAAGGGACCGAGGGTCGGCTGACCACGCGCCATACAAAAGGACCCCGACGACCACGACTGCGACCACGTACATACATACCGATTAGAAATTCTGCACATTCCGGTCCGGAGACTATGCCGTCGAAAAAGGATTAAAAGAAACGCGTCCAAAAAGACCCGCCCTTGATGTATTTATGGACGTCGAGCCCTTCGGGGTAATAAAAGAGCGAGGTATCGCGATCTTCAAATGGGTTTTTTGTTGTTTTTTTTGGATTGTTATCTTCTGTATCATTATGTGATGTCTGCGATGAGGATTGTTAATTCTTGCGCGTTGAAAAATTTATACAGAGTGTTTTAAATTATTTCAATTCATATTTACAGCAATTATTAAGAAATTTCAGTAACAAATATACGTAATTTATTGGTACAGTTTTTTCACGTCACCTGTTTTTTTACATTTTTGAAGGAACTGACAAAAGGATGCATTTGATTTGTAAAAAGGTGCATTTGATTTATAAAAAGATGCATTTGATTTATTAAAGGATGCATTTGATTTGAAAAAAGGTGCATTTGACGTGAAAAAATCTGTATTGCAAAGTTTATTTATCCGGAAGCTCAGTCTGTCTTTAATTGATTTAAATAAAGTGTTTAAAAGTGTCAAATGGCTTAATGAGTTATTTCTGTCCTTTATAAAAATATTCCAGCTCAGTTCAGCAGAATTTATCGTAATTAATTGTGAATCGGAAAATATCGTCTTATCAAAAGATCATTCAGTAAATAGAGTCAGATAATTGAAAACTGACTCTTAGAAGATCCAGAAAAAAATATGTTCATTTATAAAAATATGTCAGTAACAACGATTTATATTTTAAAATTATGTATACAAAAAACGCTAATAGATTTGGGGAAATTTTTCCATGACATTTATTAAAAACCACTGCATGAAAATTGCTGAAATATTATCTCTATATCTCCATTGGGTAAAGATATGTAGTTATTTATTTATCATAGGGATAATGCATAAATAGCATTACAGATTAACACAGGTCACTCATTAAAAACAACAATAAAATATAAAAACATGCAAAGAAATAAATAGTTTCAATAAAATATATATCTTAGTCTCTATTTGGGTCCCAAAATTCTTTTAAAATAAATCCTACATATCACATTTTTTTTGTATTTGACTGAAAATGGCTAAAAAATCAAATATTATCAATAATCAATGACATTTATTTTCCGATACAATGTAATACAAGCAATGTCCTTCTGTGCCACGGGGCTATGTTTTCGCTCTTTATCAATTACGATGTGTAAGTGCGAGTGAGAGCAATGATATTGACACGTGCGGTGAGAACTCAGATTTCATGAAATCTTTCTTAACTTATTTTTTAAATAATATTCCTTATTATTATAGTAAGAAATTCAATAAAGCATTATCATAGATTTTTTAGTAATATAACTTGAAAAGCTGGCTCGTCTTCTTCTTAGAAAAATATTCTTAACTATAATAAAATAGTTTATTGACTTCTCATTTCATGATGGAGGTTACTTGAATTACCTGATACCGCAATCTTTATTTTTTTCGAACAAAATAGTAATTAAAATCGAGATTAATCCTTTTAATGTTTTTTTAATCCTGACTGCTCTTAGACATTATTAAAGGGATTATTTTTTGTTAATCCTCCACTTTTCTTATCATTTTAATGATATTAAAATTATACATAAACAGGTATTTCATTAAAATTAGCAAGTTATTTATTATAAAATGTTGAATAGATAATATCTAAACTTCTTACTCAAGATAAGGGGTAAACAATCCACTGTGGACCACAGTATTAAAAGGTACAAAATATATCCTCACGCGGAATTTACCAATTCTTTATTATTTATAAAAAAATTCTCGAATAACAGCAAATCATTTGTGAAAAATATTTCAGTTTGTTAAAAACTATACAGCAGTGTCTATATTTTGTTATTCTGTATACAATATTTTTGTTTGTGAATTAGGGAATATTTGTTAAATATAAAGAATTTAAACAGTTCAGTTATATTTTTTGAATACGGTATTTTTGCATATTTTTTAGATATATTTCAAACTACTAAGAATCTCTGCATCGTACGGACAAAATGGGGTGAGTGTGAATATTCTTGAAATGTAAGGATGCCTCAATGGATGCACTTTTCGTAATATATTTTAAATAAGATTAACCCTTTCAGCGCGGCGCACTAGACATTCATGCACATGAATCGGGTCTATCGCCAAGTGACATTCATGATCGCTACTCTAACTTGTAGTTACAAGTAAACTACAGAGAATCGGGAATCGGTTCTTGCTTTAAAATCAGTTAATAAATATTACATACATACATACATAAGTGGCCTTCTAACCCTAAAGTGCATCTTTGCCAATTTTAGGACTACGCGATCTCCAGCAGAGACACGTTTGTCCCAAATCTGATACCAGGATTGTGACGGTGGTCTTCCTGGTTATTTACACTTACCGAAAATTTGCCCAGCATTTACAAAAAATAATAACGAAATTTCTTATTATATAAACGTTATATCCTCGTCGTTTTTTTGATAGTATTTATATTAATGAGTGTTGTTATTATACATCCCGCACAACTTTATTAATTGTATTAATTGTAGCTGGCCCGTTTTAAAAAAGGTTACTATCCCCTGCTCTATACAATCAATACAAATATACGAAAAATCATATTAAACAAAAAAATATTTTGCATATATTTGTTTATTTATTGTATTTTTATCAAATCAAAAATATCAGTAGTATACTTAATGATTTATTTTAGCTATAGATGTTATATATTAAGTTATGTCTGAGATACAAAATGGCATAAATGTTATTGTGTATGTGAAAATAATCATAAATGAAATTTGATATCAGCATCTAGAATTGTGAAAATCCATACTATAAACATCGAGCGCCGTACTTGCGGAGCATAATTTATGTTTTTTCCTCCATTGTGCTTCTAAATTATCATTGGCCATATAATTTTTTTTTTTTCCTATTGGCCATGCAGCACAGTTGTTATTAATTTAATATGCCATTAAATTAAACGAACACGGTAATATTAATTTCAAAATGTTTAATCATTTCCTGGCAGCAATTATATTATTTATTACAAATTATACATAGGGCTAATCCGCAGTGATACACGTAAGCAGAGTGGCTGAAGATGAATAGTCGCGTGAGACCGGCCCTGCATCTCCTGGACTTGTTCAGGAGTCAATAATTGAAAATTCATTGTTTTTGCGCAAAAAAATCGCTATCTAATAATTTTAATTATATTGCGCAATTATCGCAGCGATTTTCGATCATCAATCACGCGATTCGCAATCCATTGAATAATGATGGGGTTCTTGTACTTACGCCGAGGGGCATATAGTACATTCTGGTATTCATCGACGAAATAACCCGCCATTCACAGTGGCATCGATTGACGGACAATATGGTCGCATCTCTCATCGTGAATATCAATTATTCAGAGATGCTGAAGATGACCACAGGGCAGTCATGAAATGTTTACAGGAAACGACGCGGAATAGTCGACGGATGACGCGGTTTAACATTGGCGATTTTTCCGACTGTCATCGATGTATTAATAGCAATGATTAGATCATTAAGTTGTGCGTTGTTCGGAATAATCTACTGATGATCTAAGTATTCGCTGCGGAAAATCAGATAACCATAATGAAATAGTTAATAACGTTTGTTATTATAAATAACATCCATAACGAGAAAAACATATTTTTATGTTAACGAAAATCATTTTTACTGGTTTATATATTCGATTTTTCTGAAAAATTGGGTGAAAAATTATTTTTAATTGAACCATTGTGTCTACTAATCTTCTACATGTAATTTTCATGTGTTGATAATCAGGAGTGAAAGGAAAATGTAAGTGATGTTTTATGGATTTGTCCAAAAAATTGTTAAAAAGAGTGTAAATAGCTTATGATGCGTTTTTCTTCTCACAATAATTTAATGTCTATCGTGTATTACAATAGGATATTCCAGCTCTCTTTGGCCCTACCGATGGGGTCTATTAGGACCCAAGTTTTCAGATTTCTCGAATAGCTTCTCTATTCTCTTTTAATTATAAATCCTACATGACATTTTTTTTTAATTTGTTTAGAAACGTCTAATGAATAAATGTATGAATAATCATTGTCCTGGTGAAAAATAAAACAGCTATAATCGTTTCTGTTACCGTGCGATTTTTTTTTTTCTCCTTGCATCGGTACGTGCCTGCAAATGCAAATTAGAGCAGTCTGATGACACATTGCTGCTTGGTCGGCGGTACGACATCGCCAAAAGCGTTGTCATTTAAGCGTTGATTAGTTAAAAAATCCAATATATTGATTAAATTTTGAAGCAATAATATCTGAGAGACCCCCTTCGGACGACACAGTTGTTTTTGAGCCGCTGTGATGAATGGGTTAATGGGAAAATCATTTAAACAAGAAACAGAGGATTTAAAAGGGTACGAAAATTCAGGCGTATGAAAAAGTTTTATGAATTTAATTTAATTAATACAAATGCCTCCCTGACATTATTGCACCCCTCCTTCTCCAAACGATCATAAAAAACGACGATTTTCCCTAGGATTCCATAGCAATGGAAGATAAATTATGTTCTGAGGGACAATGGGAGAAGAAGGTACCGAGAATTGCTATATCGGATTAGGACAACTTGATGGGAATCTAGTTAATCTGAACTCTTGCGGTCTTCATTCAAAGTTGTCTAATCTTTTTGCTACGGAAAAAGTCAGATAATTCAGATAAATATTAGATGCCTTTTATTTTATTATTTAAAATGCTCCTAAAGAACCAAAAAATCTGTGTTTTTCAATCCATGTTAATTCAAAGACATGGGCCGCAATAATTTAAAATCATCAATAAGAAGTTTTGACAATAGATAAAAGTATATGAAATGGGTGGCCTTCGTTTTCCACAACAAAGATATTAAAATTATGAAAAAAAACAACAGATTTTATTAGGTAACTCGTCGCTAAGACTACTGGCTCTTAAATAATATTAACAAATTAAAGATGTACTGTTCACAAGTAATACATTTTTTTATTAACACTTTCGTGGCCAGTGGTGCCCTATGTAAGCATCATCGAGTTCGACCATTTGTGACCCATATGGTACCATATAGCCATCCTTAGTTACCGACCGTTTGCGTAGGTGATCTAGCATACACAACTGAACAATGAATACGGTGAATGGTTTTATATCTGCGGCTGCTAATGCATCTATTTGGGAAGTAATACTTTCAATAAAAGCGTAAAGTTTTTTGAGTAATTCAATTGCAGCCCACGATAGTGTTAATATAATCTAAAATCAAAAATAAAATAATAAAAATCAAACGAATACAAAAACAATTTGATTTATCTTATTTGATCACGTTTAAATAAGATAAATCAAATATTTTTTATTACAAATTTCTAATAATTAAAAAAAATACCAAACCATATATCCTATTATTACTGTTTTATTTAAAATTTAATAATATGTAAACGTATTAGATAATTTATTCTTTACGTATTCATTAGGATCTAAATAAATAATCATTGATTTATACAATTTAAAAATAAAAGATAAGATTAAATTCTGTTAAAATTAAATTATTTTTTAGATTGTTTTCTTTAACGTTTTTGTGCTATATTTTAATTTATTATCAGCCAATTCTCTTTAGTTTAGTTGTAACTACAAGTTAAAGTAGCGATCATGAATGTCAATCGCGATAGACCCGATTCATGTTCACATGAATGTCTATTGCGCCGCGTTGAAAGGATTAATCTCATTTAAAATACACTACGAAACGTTTATCAATGAATAAAATTAACATATCCCATTAAGGCATCTTATATTTTCAAGATTATTGACCGTCGATTTATTTTATCAAATATTCCCTAATTCACAAACAGGAATATTTTACACATCGAAAAAAAAATACTGAACAGACTTTTTATGCCAGGGGCCGCACAAAGCCACTCAAACTAACCATCAGGTTTCCCAAAAATAAAAATAAAGATCTGATATCATTTAAAAAACGCATATTCGACTGTGGCAAAAAAATTGCCCCATCACAAAATTTTAAGGGCCTTAACTTCAAATCATATTTTTATTTTTTAATGCTGTGGTATTTTTTAAATTAATTTTATATTTGAATGAATTAAGTCGCGAATAAAATCGATTATACAATATCGTATCATTGCATATTAATAGGATATGATTAGTTTATATTATATTAGTATATTTCTCGTACTTTTAACTATAATTAAACAGAGGGCATGGATTAATTGTTTAATCTTACGCAAAATCATCGAAATTATACCCGTTGTTATTTTCAATTATGAATAACTATTTTGTTTTTGTAATAAAATAAGTCAACATGGTTATTCATCATTTAAACGCTTGATGAATAATTATTTTCTATCATAAAATAATATATTATTCAAGTCAGGTGACGTAATTGTTGTACATGATCTATTATGAGATGACCTCAACAGGCAATTCATAGCTAAATCTACAGTAGTCATAATAAAATGGGAACCAATGCCGAATTATGGTTAATTAAATAAAAACTAAATATTTTCCGATATTCATCAACTTGTAAATTTTCTTTAATACCTGTGAATACCCTGTCTTTTACGGCCATTAACTCTTCGCCGTTTTTTTAATCTTTATACCGTGTCGAACAGCGTCGACCGACAACTACCATTCATGCAATTGTCTCCGAATGCTAATTGTCTGCATACGAGTGAAAATCGAAAGTTTGCATACATTATCGGCAATGATGGACTCTCAGTTGCAGATGCATCCGTCCACGGTTCATCGGGACGTCATCCATTGTCGATGGACCATAAATAGATGCAATTCACGCCAGTTAGCAATGTTTCGTAATGCGATGCGAATCGCGTATGCAAATTAGAGTTATGCTACACTGTTTTGAAATTCACAGAAATGCAGCTAGATGAATGTACGTAGTAATTGGATATAGAAACGGAATTGACTAATAGATTTTTGGCGTTATGTGATACAATATTTTTAACAGAATAAAATGCAAATAGATCTCAAAGCTTGCAATAATTTTTTAAAAAAATTCTAATGAACCAAATGTAGAGCAAGGTTTTTTTGTTATCAATCTGTATAAAAAAAAACGTCAAAATGAACACCGATTACTATGTGAATGTGGAAATAAATCATTTTTATTACACAGTTTAAGAATCTTCGAAACATTTTATACGAGGGAGGCGTCTATAATTGACCAATAATGACTGTTCAGCAATTCTCTATCTGAAAACGTTAAGGTTGTCATCGATTGCTATGTAATTGTGATAATTAATTAATTTTATTGAACAGTTGGGGAATCTTTGACACAATATAAACGGAGGAGGAGTCAAGAATATCACTAGAAAATGTATTTTTTCTTGCCTACAGATATAATTGTTACAACGATCCTTCGTCGCTTATGTGACCTAATACTATTCTGAAAAATCTAGCGGATGTTCAAAATAGAATCAACGCTTCTAAATCTTGAAATATCAAAATGATCGCCGATTACTATGTGAATTTCGAAATAAATCATTTTTATTACATAATTTAAGGATTTTCGAACCATTCAAAACGAAAGAGGCGTCTATAATTGACCAATAATGACTGTTCAGCAATTCTCTATCTGAAAACGTTAAGGTTGTCATCGATTGCTATGTAATTGTGATAATTAATTAATTTTATTGAACAGTTGGGGAATCTTTGATACAATACAAACGGAGGAGGAGTCAAGAATATCACTAAAAAATGTATTTTTTCACGCCTACAGATATAATTGTTAAAACGATCCTTCGTCGCTTATGTGACCTAATACTATTCTGAAAAATCTAGCGGATGTTCAAAATAGAATCAACGCTTCTAAATCTTGAAATATCAAAATGATCGCCGATTACTATGTGAATTTCGAAATAAATCATTTTTATTACATAATTTAAGGATTTTCGAACCATTCAAAACGAAAGAGGCGTCTATAATTGACCAATAATGACTGTTCAGCAATTCTCTATCTGAAAACGTTAAGGTTGTCATCGATTGCTATGTAATTGTGATAATTAATTAATTTTATTGAACAGTTGGGGAATCTTTGACACAATATAAACGGAGGAGGAGTCAAGAATATCACTAGAAAATGTATTTTTTCACGCCTACAGATATAATTGTTACAACGATACTTCGTCGTTTATACGCTCTTAATACTATTCCGACAAATCTAGCAGATGTTTACAATGGAATCAGCGATTCTCCATCTTGAAATGTCAAAATAATCGCCGATTAATTTTAATAAATCATTTTTATTACACAGATTGAGAATTTTCGAAATATTGTAAACCAGAGGGGACATCTATAAGTCAACTTAAAACGTCAAAGTTATCATCGTTTTCTATGTAATTGTGATAATAAATTAATTTTATTGAACATTTGAATAAAACTCTTGAAGAAGATTTAGCTCATTTTAATTGACATCGACACTTTTAAAATACTATTGCTAGAATTAAAGAAATAAAGAATTATTTAACTCCAAATATGTACGCTTTAATCCATTCGTCATCGCGGTTCAAAAACAACGGCGTCATCCGAAGGGGGTATCCCAGATACCCAATCATTTCAAGTCAAGATATTAATGAATTGACAGACTAAGCTCTCGCCGCACGTGTCAATCGCACGTTTCACTCAAACTCGGCACATCGTACTAGGTACATCGTACAGCGAGAAAAAACCATCTCCCCCGTAGCAACAGAAGCGAATATCGTTGTTTTCATTTGTTTCTCAATTTCAGACAATAAAGGACAATGATTATTTATAATATTTATTCATTAGACTTTTTTCCACAAAAAGTTTGTGATTACAAGAAAAAAAATTAGATCCAAGTTTAATCTGAAACATTAACCATATCAAAAGTAACTTGAAAAATCGTCTTATTTATGAAAACATAGAATCTGACGTTTCAAGGATATTCAAGGTATATAATAAAAATATATAAGATTTATATATTTAGCGTGATTGGCATTACAGATTAACTCAGGTCACACCAATCACGCAAAAAAACCTAATAATAAAATAATAAATCATAGGTTTAATCTTAAAATATCAAATAATATGTCAATATAATTATTTAGGTAGTATATTTAGTTTGAATGTACACGTCCTCTAAAAACAGGGTTTTTTTAAATGAATTTGGTTCTCGAATGTCGTTGTTCGGCTGATATTTGATTTTTTCACTAGTAAGTTCGCTGACCAGTGCTCTAAATTATTCCATATTCGAGGATAATCAATGCCTCAAATAATCATCGATTACAAGACAATTCGAAATCGGGTTAGAAACGTGGTATTAATTATTAATTCGTATGAAAACGTGCTTTCTATAGAGACAGCGTAAATGGAGCGTGCTATGCACTTGAATAACACGCTCAATTTACCCGCCGCATTATGTAATAAAAACCAGTCGAACGGCCATTAATAAGCCGCAATTTAAAATTTCACTATTGATGTTTTTCGCGTTGCCGTTACGTTGTGACGGACGTCTTCGGCGGACATCACTTTCCGTTGGGCCGGCGTCGACGCCAAGACAATACCTTTTTTTCCTTAATGCTCGCACCTTATATTGACGTATTAAATTATTTCTTTTGTGCAGTGAGATTGACGTCTTTATTGGAAGGACGCCATTCAATTTGCGTGAAACAAATGGCGAATGCCAAAACGGATCCTCGGACGGATCGAATCCATCATCGGAGCGTCGAACGGCGTGATTCGGTTTTTTTCGATTTTTGTTTGTACAAGGACTCGAGAAAAGTATCGGTTCTCACGAATATTATAATGGCGTCTGCATGAAAGCATTACTCAAAACGCCAACATTCAATTAGCGCCGTGAAAAAGTCGAAACGCAATGCCAGTATCGATTATGGAAAGTGACCAGTGAATAAATTGGACGCGGAATCGAATCACTGCGATCGTGATCTGAAATTGGATCTGAATATGAACTAGCATCGCACTAGCAATTATAATACATATAATATGCTAATCTATATATTTATGATTAACAAGAAA
>JAGXCT010035097.1:0-34701 GCA_022495035.1 Philopotamus ludificatus
TAAAATTAAATCGCGTTTGGTTAACGTTTATTTATTGACAATTCAATTACTTGATCAGAAACTCATCAGAGTTAGAGAACGTTACGCAAGACACTTTCCATGATTTTTATTCAATGTAAGGGCATTTATTTTTGTTTTCTATAAATCCACTGACTTAGATTTATCATCCAATCAAACACTACTACATACTTCATATTCTTTCTTCCCAATATTTTTCTTGTAATAAAAGCCATTTTTTTTAAATAATGGTTTCAATTTTTCCATTTTAACGACGAATCGACCCCGACAATTGCGCCTAGCCTCATTTCCGCATCTAAAATACGCGCAACTAATTTTATGCGATATATAATTGGAGATTGGTTCCCTAAATTTAAAAACCGTGTTATTTAAAAATAACAACATTGTGATATATTTATAGAAAATTGGGTAAAAAATGTACAATAATAAATCTATTATTGTCTTGCGTCTTTGAATTTATTATTATTAGGAAATCTGTTATCCACTTTTTTGTTTCACAAATTGTTGGTTTCGTTGGATTTTTTAAGCTAGTTCTGGGCCTACAATTGACTTGATAAATAAAAATGTCCAAAACAGCTGCGGAACTATTCTTGGACCTATGTGTCATGGCTTGTAGGTAAAATACATATTATTATAAAAATGAATATATAATTAATTATAATTGATAAACAAATAATATAAATTTCAGACCAACTGAAATAATCACTGGCGGATTTCCCCAAAGGCGCATAAGGCGCGCCCATGGGGCCTCAAGGTTCAAGTTCTCAAAATATTTTTTATTTATATTTAAATATATTTTTTTAATAATTTAGCAATATTCCCTAAATTAGATTGACAAATGAATAACGCTCTATAGGGGCTCTATTATGATCTATATGCACTGACTTTACGCAGATCATGATCAATGGTTTCAAGCGCGTAGATACTTTAACCCCTTCCACATACAAAAGCGATATTTTTTGGGTAAATAAATTAGAAGCTACCATATGGTATAGTCTAATGTCCAATTTAAAAAAAAATGATAATTTAAGTTAGCCACGACTGAGCTAAGATAGTATCTGGATAGGTTAATCCTAATTTTTTTATGACACTCATTTCTCTTGGATTTTTAGAATCTTTATCTTTTTACATTAACGAATATTAAGAAGTCTCTTGCAATGTCTTTCTTTCATCGCAAATAAATATTTTTATTGAGATATCTCTATTTATTGTAATATTTTTTCTCTTCTCTCTTTTTTTTCTTAACTTTTAATATTTCATATTATTCTTTTTGAAACTTATAGAAACTTATAATTGACCTATTGCTATGTATTTGTTATTTTTATACTATATAAGCTGTAAGTTTCCCTTAAAAATGTTAAAAAAATATTTGTGAAATAATTTTTGTTAATATCTAACATTTTAAACAAAATACATATAGATTTTTTTGTGTATACATGGTCATTTAATTAAAAACAACAGATTTTTCGATTACCTAAAGTTGAGATTAATATCGAGATTATCTCAGAAAATATAGAAATATATTTTTATTTAAAAATTCAAATAATATATATTATATAACGTAAAATCTCGGGAATTTTATTCCGTGAATGATGTCATTATATTCGATTTATAAAACAAATTTCAATCGAATTCGAATAATAATAAAAATTAACCAGTGTCGTGGTTTAATACTGGGAGGAATATTAGTGTAAGAGACTCATTCCCCTTGCATCATTAGAATCTTTATCGAATCTTTATATGGGAGAATGGCTTTTTCTGTTATGATATCCATTCATCGTAGTCAAATATATAAATATAGTGAAAAATAAGAGCTAATAACTTCAATACAAAGGCAAGCTAATATATTATATTAAAAAAATCTGTAAGATTCTTGTAGATTCGATAATTTTGCATCATTTCTGAATAAATTTTAAATCTTAGTTGGATTCGTCAAATTTGTATAAATCTTTATAATATTTTAACTTGTGTTATGGCTTCTAGTTAACATACATACGATTACGATAATGTAAGTTAACCGCGATTGAGCTAAGACAGTACATGGATAGGTAAATACTCTGAATTCAGGGAATTCTTTATGACACCGGCCTAGGAGTCTGTAAATGTAAGAGACCCATTTAAATATAATATTATATTTATGTAGGTTTTTATCGCTTTGTACTTAATTAATTAAATGCCATCTATCTTTCGTTGCAATAAATAATTATAAATAAATATTATAAAGTACCCGGATAGGTTAATTCTCCCGCGAAAATCTATGAATTCTGTGGATTATTTATGACACCGAGGTTGAAATGTTTATGAAGATGTTATCGAATCTTTATATGATTGAGTGTAGCTTTGAATTTTTTATTAACTATTTTTATTGTCTCTTAGAATAAACTTAGAAAAAACAGAGAAGGCTCTTTCAACACTAACTTGTGTTGCTGGAGCTTCTAAAACCATGAGTATAATTTTATATAAATGAAGATGTGCCATTTTATTTTCCTCTCATTTTTGTTTAATCTTTCTGTATGATTAAATTTATTTAATACATGTTATATGTATAGATCCCTTCAAATAGGGAATCTTTGTGTCTCTAGTGCTAATTCCTTGCTTTTTAAAAAATCCTTTAAATCGTCATCCTTTTCATCGTACGTATCACTAGCTATATTTGAGATAACACGTGTCTCGAGTACAGTTTTTTTATCTAAAATTAGTGAGTTCTGACTCGATTTGTAAAAATTGCGTTATATCAAAAATATTTTATATTACACCAATAAATTATTATTATATTTTATTAAACGCGCGCGATTGAAAATATATAAGCGCAACGACATCTATCCGCGAGTAGCGTAATTTAATTAAAATAAATTTAATTTTTTATTTATTTGCATATGATAAATATTCAGTTTTAAAATCAATAAAATTACATACATACATATTTAAACTGGATAATGATAATGATTACATGCAAATTGTTAGTTATGGACAGTTTTTATAGTGAATCTCACAATAAAAAAATGTGTATGTAATATGCGTGTTTTGTATAAAAAAGCGTCTTGATCGTTATATAATTTACGCACCGTGTTATTTTTACTGACAGTAAATAATGACAACACGATAATTGATTCGCGAATTACAATAATCACGCTCTCGTTATTGATTATAATTTTTGTGCGGATAAATTTGCGTGGCTAATGAGCGATTTTCGCATTTATCGGTTCGAAATTTGTTTTTAATTTTTTTTTCTGCCGAAAATCGCGCCAACTTTTGACTGCGCCCGATAAAGCCAGCTGCTATGGAGAGCAATCAATCAAAAGCGAACGTCGGTCTAAACACACGTTGCCGCCATACAAAGGTTGCCGGGTATAATCCAAGTCAAAATCCAAATAAATCTTGAAAATTATTATGGTTTCCGAGCGCTTTTCGAGACGTCAGGACGGATTCGGCTGATTAATCACCGAAACCACTAGCAATGGTTACGTACATCCTCGCGTCCAGGTGTATCGAGAAAATTCCTAAAAGAAATAATAATTTAGAAAATCACATTTTTATCATTTTCGCGCCGGAGATCATTGCGAAATCATTTTATTCTTTTTTGGAGGTCGCGAGTTCAAAATCGTCGTATCTGATTCGATTTTAATTGAGCAATTAAATGCATGATGTTTGCAATAATAGTGAAAAAAAATACATATATATGGATGTCAACGATGGTCGAGAATTGTGCATGTGTCCTCAATTTGATTTGGCATATCCTCAATTATTCGTCTCTATGAAGAAAATACTTTTTACGACACAGTTACGAACGGAAAATTTTTTAACAACCCAAGACTATAAAGAAAATAACACACTATGCCTTTTTTATGCGAGTAATAATTTCGCCATTACTTTTATACTCCTAATGCTATGTCTAGAATAAATAAAACTAATAAATGTCACTATTTTAATTAAAAAAAAATTATAAGCTTCATTAAACCTTGATTTCATGGCGTATCAAATTAATAGCATACTGAAAATATCGATAAAATTGCATTAATTAAAGTAAAGTCATTAAAAAAAATCTTACCTTACTTAGAGACCTTACTAAGCTTCTTAATGGCAAATTAACTACATTTTTTTAGTAATACTGAGTATAGTTTGTTTATCGAGGCAAGATTTATAAAAAAATTACGTTCATAAACCGATTTGTCTTTGAACAGGGTCCTTCGTGGGCTGATGTTAGATTAAATAGTCGTTTTTCTCATATTTAGGAGACCGAAAAGTAATCAAAATTTTTATTTTTTTACATATTAATGTATGCTCTAACGATTTGAAGATCTTTTTCCTGTGAAACCTTTGTTGTACAGGATTATTTTGTATAGCACTCATTTCTTATCTCCAGTTACAATTCGTCACAAAAACGGATCGGCTTCATACCGAGACAAGAGATATACAGACGGTACGCCATCTCCGTCAATTCATGAGGAATTTTCGAAAAATGACACACCAAAATATTATCGCTAAGAAATTACCCTCTTAGTTTGAAGATAATATAATAAGAATAATGGTTTTATATGTTTTTGGACTTATATCAAATCTTATATATTACTATTATATTTAAGTGATTATTTAATACAGCGGAAACCCATTTTTACTTGCTCTTAATTTGCGTTTTCCGCTATTTTCGCACTATTTCTACATTCTCGTTACATTCTAGTACATTAGACATTTTTCGGCTCTTAATAAAAATGATTAATTTTATGGTTATTGTGCATTTTGCAATACTGCCGAGAGCCCCTAAACGGCGAGTATCTCGAGGGCCTCTAAATGCCAAAGACTCTATTGCTTTGCTATATACTTTTACCTTAAGGTAGCTACGTGCACGATTAGATACTCGATTTTAGATTTTTTCTGCTATTTACATCGGAAATATTTAAGTTATAACAAATATTCAATTAAAAGAATATATTATGTTAGGTCTTTCTTCTTTGATTGTACTAATAACTAACTAAATGCACTAAATAAAAACTGTGCAATACGAAGGTCTAAGGTGAAATAAAAAAACGTTGATCAAAATTTGTTATAGTAAACTGGATACGAATAGTAAGGAACAGGAAGACGAGATAGAAGGTATTATGAACCACAATGCCATTGATGGCTTAAAATAATTTCTGACAAACCTTTCCAAAATTTTGTGGATTTTGAGTCCAATATGATGGCAACTCTTCGATGAAGAAGAGGGAAAACTCTAACAAAACGAATATAAAAAAATGATATTGATGGCCTTTAGGGCTATTTTATTATTTAGGCATTAAAGATGTGCAATCCATTTAAAACATCGAAAGAGCTTTGTGTAAAAAACATAAAACATTTATTTGACGATAGGTAAAAGATATGAGAGTAAATCCAAAAGCATCACTTACCTATTAATATATCTATATAGGTGTGTGTGTGTGGTCGCTCGCTACTTGTCACTCGTGACTCGTTATACGCATATAACGCTTTAGAGAAGAGAACAAACGAATACCGAGACAAACCCCCTCCTACTTGCCTGGACACAGTCGAGAGGGTAAAATCCGATACCAACATGGTAGAAGATGTACGTCCAATGCCAGCAATGGCCAAGCGAGGGAAACTTTACAAAACCGCATACCGCACGGCTCGGGTCCCCGCGGTATGGACACGAAAGGGGAGCCCCGCCACTACGTGTGAGACTCACTTTCCTTTGGCCTCAACTACCATGCGAGAGCTTGGTAAGGCCCATGCCCTCAGCGAGTGATTGTGGCTGGCAAATGATGATGATGATGATGATTATATAAAGGATCCATAAAAATTTTAAATATGCGAGGGTGATGGGTTGTATAACTCATAATCATCCCCTTGAGAGCGTCATAAAGAATTTCTATAATTTATAGATTTTGCTGAAAATTTAACCTGTAAAAGTATTAATACCATCTTAGCTCAGTCGCAATTTAACTTACATAATCATGAAAAATTGCATGTTACTTATATGACATGACATTGGTCAATATTTAAAGAAAGTACTAAATAAACATTTCATGGAGAAATAGCTAATCTATTTATTTATTTATTTCAATACGATGGATGGATGGGATGAAAAAAAATCCAAAGAGCCACTCATCCATATAAAGATCCGATAAAGATTTTAAAGATGCGAGGGAAATGAGTCTCTCATACTAACGTTTCCCCCTAATATTATAAAGAATTCCCAGAAGTCAAAGATTTTTACCGTAGGATTAATTTATCTGGATAGTAACATAGCTCAGTCTCGACTAACCTACATTATCGTAATATGTTACCTACAACTAGTGGCACTGATTAAAATATTATTAATAGAAATATTAAAGGATTTAGAGACGAATTTGACCAATTTTACTCAGATCTTAATTAATATAAATATAAATGAATGTACATATAAATATATTGACGACTAAGATATGGAAAAATTGAGATATTAAACAAACACCAAAATCTGGACTAGCATCGAATTTTACAGATTTTTTGAGGATATTTTAATTGATATTTTTTGCCGATAATTCAAATAAAAAATCGTTTTAAGTAGGGAATGGAAACATGGAGTAAAAATGGAAACATGGAGAAACACGGAGTAAAATTTATCTAGATATTATATTATTTTTTAATACAATATCTTGCAATATAGGGTTAAATATAACCGAAATATATATAGTTTTTTTTTTAATATCTATAACCGAGTTCATCCCTAATCCGAGTGCATTGCGAGTAATTAGCCAATGGGTTATAAATCAAGAGATTCGGTACTAGCCGACCGCACCACCTCTCGCGAGATTTATAATTTAGTGATTAGGGGTTACAGAGTCAAAGCTCTGCACCGACACCAAATCCAAAGCTTAAAAAAAATATTCCCCCCGATAACTGATGATCGATAATTATTATCATTGTTTGGCTTAGCCACGGGACAGGATGACTGATGGCGATCCGGCTAAGCCAGCTCCGAGTTATTAATCGTGCTAGACGTACTGGACAATTAAATATCGCGATACGATAGCCCTTTCACTTGCTACAAGTGCAGTGCTGATTAATGACTCAATCTATTGAAAGCTCGATATATTGCTTTAACTGTTGTTCTGAAAATATATGGTTTACATGAAAATCTTTTCATTTTACTGATTAAACTAACGAGTACACTTAAAATATTTTTTAAGTAGGTTTGAGCTTATTTTCAATATAATAATACATACTTATATAATAGAAGTTATTATTATTATAGCTAGAATCTAACGACTAATCATCAGAGTAAAAAATAATATCTAATATCTAAACCAAAGATTCTTATTTATATAATAATCTTTTTTTGGTTATAAGTAATCCATGTATTTGCCATGATTAAATTATTAGAACTATTTTTTTACATAGAATCACATGAATATATATATATAAATTCAGTACAACAGATATTAAATAAAATTGGATAATAATTATTAAAAATAAATAATATACAAACACTTAAGTAAAAGCTCAAAATGAAAGTGTTTACAATATTTTTTTGAACTTTCTCTCCATCTCACTATTATAAGTATTAGGAATTATCGGTAAAACATAAGCTAGAAATTAAATGCATGCATATATTTTAATGGTTTCTCTATTATAATAGTTTTCATTTATAAATTATATTATTTAAAAAAATAAGTCACTATATTTAGTCAAACATAATTAAATATATTTTTATGAATATCTTAAAATGACAATATTTTTAAAAATACGATAATAATATAATAAAACAGATAACCTTAATCCTAAGGAAAATTAAAAATAAATATACTCAATATTATTATTTTTAATGATTGATTCGCTAAATTTAAAAAACATTGTTATTAAAAGAATTAAAAACATTGTGGAATAGAGAATCGTATATAAATAGGTAATAATCAAAGCGCAATGAATAAATTATACAATATATTATTGATACATACGTATTTTAATTATACTACTCAATAAATTCTTTTAAAACAAATTAGAGATTTTCCTACATTTCCTGGCCCTTTTTTCTAAAATAAATCTTATAATATATAAAATTTTACTATTAATAAAAAAAACATATTTTTACACAGTTTTAAAGATATTTGCAAAAAATATATATGTACACCCAAAGTAAATTTGAGAAAAATGTTGTCACTACATACATTTTTTGCTCCACCAAAAACCGTATAAATGTAATAGTAATAAATTTCAAACAAAATTGAAAATTAGTTCCCTAAATTTAAGAAACCTGTTATTTTAAAAATTTTAAAAATTACCACAACACAATTAATAAATTATACAAAATATAATATTAATAATACATATGTATTTTAATTAAAAAAATAATAATATTAAGGACACGTCTAATGTGTCGTTCTAGGTTGAGATCATAAGTAAGAAAATGCTTTTTCATACTCTTAGCAAAGTGCAGGCCCTCGTGAAATAAATCAGCTGTTGATTGATGAATTTTACCATTTTTACATTGATGTTTACGTCCGATAGAATTTCATCATCAAGAATGTTGGGCTTTATCTTGAGAAATTCTCATTATTTAAATATCGCCATAGTTATACGATACATTGGTTTGGAGTTTGTTCGAATCAGGTTCCATTAAATGGGCGCTTTATGACGCCTCAAGTTCCCTCAGATAGGAGAATTTTTAAGATATCTCTACATGAGGGTGTTTGGATTCTACCCCAGTTTATACCCCAGCGCGTGGGTACAGGGTTGCCTGGGGTATGTAACTCTACTCTTGAAAGCACTTCTTCAAGCTGCTGGTGTGAATTTTCTTCCGCCAAATGTGAGGACAGGTGCTCTCGGAAACTCTCCATTATCCAGATCTATTACTATGCTCAACCACTTGGCCGACTATGTTGATATCATCATCATCGTCAAGCCGCCTTGGTATGCGGTTTTTTGTAAAGAGTTTTCCTCTCTTGATCATCGTGGCATTGTACGTGTATCCTCTATCCGGTTGGTATCAGATTTTACCCTCTCAATTGTATCCAGGCAAGGGCTGTTTGGCTCGGTATTCGTTTTCCTCTTCTCTAGATGTTATCTGTTAATAACAAGTCGCAAGTTATGGAAAAGAATTTAGGGTTTTCCTTCCCAAGAAATCCGTTGGAGACTAAATCAAATTTGTTTAGGCACATAGGTATTTTAATATGTTTTTACCTATTTATTATATATCCTTGGATATTTACACGCTATTTTCACTTTTATATATTCTGAAATTATTATTTTTATGTTACTATTATGTTTTTATGCGTGATTGGCGACCTGGGTAATGCCAATCACGCATTATTTTTTTTATGATTAATAAATAAATTTATTTTATTTACTTTTCTTCTCTTTTTTATTGGCTATAATATCGTGACATAACATGACAATAAATTTGACGTAGGGCTTGCGAAAAATCACTCATCTCTGTTAATTTTCATTGAATTTCAGACGACTACAATCAGAAAAAAAACTTTTTGTTCACAGAGGTAAATATTTTTTTTTTTTAATTTTTCCAAGAAAATCATGGACACAAATGCAGTTGTACGTGTGTTAGTTGCAGGTGAATTCCTACACGCATCATTCGATACCATGACGCCATACATTCCTCGCGTGACAAGCGCGCGCATGCGCCACAGGCGGGATTCGATCCGGCAACCTTTGATTGATTGCGCACTGCTCTCATGGACAGGATGATTATTGGCCCACGGAGCAGCCAGGGACTCCTTGCACCAGCCCAGCCCAGGCCAGGCCTCCCAAATCAAATACATTTCCGAGAAAATCCACGCCACGACGCCGGCACCTCACTCACCGTCTCAGAAACTGACGCATCCAGAAAATGAACAAATAAATCGACACTAAAAAAGAAAATAAAATAAACCCTCTCTACTTCTAATATATTTTCTAAATATTTTAAATACCCGTGTATGTGTAAATCGGTCACATCCATAACGGCCAATAACATAAGTCACAAGAGACAGCGCCCCGTACGCCCACCGCACAATGCCGGCCATTTTGTAAAAATGATTAATGATCACTGACTTAGTGCCGACCGTTGGCTGTAATATTTTTTAAAAAATATTCTTATACATTTTTTTTTATTACTAAAATATATTGTTTGGGAGGAGAGATAAAAAAATGATTGCGCAATGATGATGGGATTGCTTACTTGCTCTTGATTCCTTGACTACGTGGGATTTGATCTGGCAATTTAATAATATGGATATGACTGATTGGCCGCAATTAATTTGCGTGAAAAACACCGTAATTCTAAACCCCCCGTGTAATTAATCTGAATTTTCGATGTTTCACGAGATCAACTTTTGGACGAGATATCAAAATAATTCTAATGCATATGATTTATGAACTACGTATTTCATTTTAATCGGATGTAATAATTTATATATGATTGATTGATCTTGACCAGATCAGCAATTTTGTAAATCAAAAATATTTTTATTATTTAGAATGAGTGTACGATTGATTTAAATTATATTTGGCTTTTCAGGCTCTCTGCAAAATTGATTGAAAATAATTTTAGATAATTTTTTTAACTCATTTTTGATATTTTCCACGAAAAAAATTCCAACAACAGTCTCCAAAATTTAAATATCTTTTGCAAAATCATATAATCGTGCTAAATAAAAAAATAACTGAATATTTTTTCATAGAATTGTCTGATTTCTGAAAAGGAAATCATACAAGAACCTCAGAAATGACAATTTATAAAGGTTAGTACCATTTGCATGTCTATCACCAAATATAGCCTATTTTGGGTTGATGTAGAGTCAGGATTTTTTTGGTTTCCGTTAATAATAATCGTAAAACACTGATAATCCGAACTCTTAAATTTTTGTTCGTTTTAAAATACAATTACGTATTTAAGTTTCTAAGGTAAACTTTTATTGTACACTAATTTTTAACCATTTTCGAATTTAATTACATTTTTTTCTGAGAACAATACGTTGAAAGCTCGAAATACATTAATTTTATTGTTTTCGGATCGTTCGTCAAATTTCAGAGCCCTGTAAAATTGCTTTTAGCTTAGATATTTCACATATTTTGGGATAATTATAATCCTTCTTTCTCTAAGACCTTGATTACCATGATTAAGAAATTAGTGAGTAATGTCATATCATTAAAAAAATAATCAATAGATTGAGTTTGTTTAATATAACCATTGCTTTAAGCGACAATCATACTTTTCAAAAAATCTCTTAGCCCTTGAACTCATTTAATTTTGAATTAATCATCAAATATCCTTTTATCCATCCATTCCCTTTTCTAGCTGTAATAATCATTGGTAATATTTCTTATTAATGTCCCTTTAAATGATGTTACAATATAAAACAGTTTGATTATTGCTTTAATATTTTAATTTCAAATAAAATAATATTTTCCACCATAATTTAGAACATTATATTATTTTTTTATAAAGATTAATTAATACAATAATTTAAATAATAACAATATTTAATTAAAGAATCATAATTAACAATAGAAATATACATTTGATGGCAATAATATAACTTTTGTATATTTACTAATAATTATTAACGATTCGATGTGTTTCGAGTGTAGATTTTTTCCTAAATTAGTAAAAAAAATCTATGAGGAACAATAATTAGGTACTCTAGATATTAAATGTTAAAAATACTTACCATATTAAAAATATGCAGTTGATTGACAAATCGACTAATTATAATAATTATAAAAATATACATTTATTATTAAAATTTCAATAAAATAATAAATTTACAAAGATTTAAACATTCATTTGCTTGGATGTAATTTATTGTCATATAAAACCGTGTAAAAAATATAATCAGTATAAAAAGTATATTGTGTGTTATTTTCTCTATGTTTTGAATGAATATTTTATTTTTTTGCATTTATTATCACCTGAGTAAGTGACTATTGATTAACTTAAAAAAAAATATATTGCTAGAGATTGTATAGATAGCTCTATTCTTACATTAATGATTAATTAATTATACGAATTATCATTTCTAATTTATTACAGCGATCATTCACAGCTTTGTAATATGCTACACATTTAATACACACTTTATAATAATAAGCATCGCTTTAATACCCATCTCTTTATTTAACATACTCACACACGATTTTCTAATTACTCATTTCGACCAAGAACAACACCAAGGGCCTCCATGGTCAGCAATTTTTTTCGCCATTGTGTTCGAATGCGGGGTTATGGCACGATTTTCCCGCGCGTTTGCGTCTCAACGTGGCCAAGGTTTTTTCCTATGGATTTTTCCGACTGGAAAAATGTTCGTTGCGGATGGCCCGAGGTCTGCGGTGTCTGCTGTGTCTGCCTGTCAGACCTTCGGGCCCCGGCTCGGTTAACCTTTCACGCCGACGTATCGTGACGGCAGCGCGTCCCTTCATCGCATGATCGACGTTTGCGTCTGCGTATACGGCACCCAAATGGTAAACACAAAAAAATAAATCGACAATAATAATTTAGTTTATTTATTTATCAAAAAAAAAACAATGCGTGATTGGCGCTACAGAACAACCCAGGGCGCCAATCACGTATAAAAACAAAAAAAATAAAGAGTAGAAACATAAAGTAAAAACAATAAAAATATGAAATTATGAAATGGCGATATATAACATTAAGTTGGTCAAGTGGTTGAGCAGAGTAATAGCTCTGGTTATTGGAGAGTCTCCGAGAGTACCTGTCTTCACATTTGGCGGAAGAAAAAGCATACGCGAATGAGCTCGATGGTAGTAAGGTGGTGCCCATAAGGGCAACTTTCACAATACAAGGGGATTATGTACTTGTCTGGACACAGTCGAGAGGGTAAAATCCAATACCAACAGGGTAGAGGATTCACGTCAAATGCCAGTAATGACCAAGAGAGGGAAACTCTTTACAAAAAACCGCATACCAAGACGGCTTAGGTTCCCGCGGTTCAGCGACATAGATATCTACATAGTCGGCCAAGTGATTGAGCAGAGTAATAGCTCTGGTTACTGGAGAGTTTCCGAGAATCTGTCCTCACATTTGGCGGAATAAAAAGCACACCAGCAACTCGAAGTGCTTCGCCAATTAGATCAACCTTCTTTTCCCGACAGTTACATACCCTAGGCAGGCCTGTACCCATGCGCTGGGGTATAAACTGGGGTAGAATCCAAACTCCCTCATGTAGAGAAATTTCTTCTGGATTTTCTCTAATCTGAGGGAATTTGAAGCGTCAAAGGGCACCCATATAATGGAACCTGATTCGAGCAAGCTCCGAATCAATGTATCGTACAGCACTCGTATAACTAAGTTGCTATGTAAGTAATGAGAATTTCTCAAGACAAAGCCCAACATTCTCGATGTTTCGGACATGTTTAACGACTGCTTTAATTCACGAGAGCCTGCATTTTGCTAAGAGTATGGAATAGCATTTTCTTACTTATGATCTCAACCTGGAAAACGAGTATAATAGATTTCCTAATAAAAATAATAAAAAATCAACAATAGAAGACAATAATTACAAATAAAAGCTCCATTAGATTCTGACACATTAGACGTGTCGTTGATATTATTATTTTTTTAAATTAAATGTATTATTAATATTATATTTTGTGTAATTTATTAATTGTGTTATTTTTTTAAAATGACAAGGTTTCTTAAATTTGGTGAACCATTCTACAATATTGTATGAAATCTATCACAATTACATTTTCAAAGTATCGTATAGCAATCTTATACAAGAAAACCCCGTTGATAGCGTCCTCAGTGAGTGTTAGTACTTAGATTAGATTAGTGCCAATTAGTGCCAATTATAATTAGTACCCTAGCAGGGTTAATCTAGTGCGAATACACTAGTGGTATTTTTACCTGCAAATACCACTTCCATCTTACAACATATAGATCAAGGCACAATAGCAGCCATAAAAGCCTATTTTTAAGAAAAACGATGAGCCAACTCATTGAAGAAATTGATGACAGTGATAAAGATGCCATGTAAGTTTGGTGGTAACAATTTAATATTATGAAAGCTCACAGAAACATCGACGAAACGTTGGAATGAAGTCACCCAGTCGTGTAAGAAGGGTGTTTGGAAAAGGTTCTTTAGTGAAATTGTTAAAGTTCTTTACAATTATGAAAATGACATTCAAAATATTATTGAAGAAATCAGTCTAATGAACTGGGGTTACCTGTAACTAGGTACTATCTATGCAAAGTCCAACATTCTTGATGGTCTCATAAACACGTCCGATACCTTGGAATCAAACAAAATACCCAGATCTTTAGCAGACGATTGCTTAGGAAGAGTTACGTTCCCAAGTCTGTAATTAAAAATGATGGGGTTCTTTGATTTAGAAAAAGTCTTTATCCGGTGACTTAGATACAAAATTTGAAAAACCAAGCAGATGCAGAATCATCTCGAACAATTTGGCAGTTCTGGATAAAACAGCCACTGGTCTGTTGTTATATTTGATTTATCTCTTATTTTATACATTGGAGAAATTTTCTACATATCAAAATATATTAAATTATTGATTATTTTATTTATTTATTTGCTTTCTGTTTGAGCGATTGTACTATGCAGTTTCTTGGTATGAGAACAAGATTCAAACAGAGAAACTGTTGCGGGGATAGAAAAATTATTTTGCAAATATGAATGCAAATCTCGGACATAACCCGACTTGACAGGTACGGCAGATTCAATCAGCGATAAACAATCTTTTTACATAATTATTACGAATTAAAATATACAATTTTGCGCGCTATTGATGACATAATTTATAAAAACACTGCCGAATACCAAAAATTTCATATAACACGGACACGTGATATATTCTCAATATATTTATGAGCCGAAACGTACATATAAATTATGTATTATAATAATATAGCTCATTGATAATCTCTGATTTTGAGCGATTGCGTGCAGATAACAATCTGCGCGGCTACTTCTTTTTGAAACGCGTGTATTTTTTCTGTACAATATTTTGTTGCCGGTTAGTATTTAGCATAACATAACATAATTACGCTAAATAATATACTAATACCCCGCCATTATTATTAAAACATTAATATATAACATACATTATCTCGATTAATGAAATGTCCCGAATTTTTCATTCGTTCGTACCATTTTTTTATTTATTAATAATAATAACAATAATAATTGCGAAGAGCGCAAATACATGTGCAAGATTCCGTCGAAGACGAGAGACGAAGGACGCCAGTACTTTCTGCACGCGAGTCCCAGAAGAACCGGTAAACAGCAAACCGACAATCAACAATCGATACATATTATTTATTTAATTCCGATTAATAATTGCCGTCACTAACAGTAACAGGTTTTTTCTGCAAAACCGCACTTTGCACGCGTCCTGTGTCTTGTCAATATTTAAATTCTAAACCGTTGTCCTCGTGCCATTTTTGCCGTAGCAGAAGTTATTAAATTAAATTAAATTGCAGAAAAATTGACGAATTATCCCGCATACGAGAATATTTTATTGCACTTTTTCTTTATTCATAAATTGCGATTGTTGTAGAACTGTCTTGTGAACAAAACATCATACTGAATTTTAAAGGCTTCTTGGTATTGTTATTTTTTTGCATTCATGGATTATTTATATGCGAAATTAACTCCTGTTTTCCTCATAAATTAATTATATCCATTGCAGTTGTAAAAGCGCTGACATACCATTTGTATATGCATGTGGATGCATTTCCAATCGCATGTTAGTGGTGAGACCAAAAAATGCTATAACTGATATTTTATTATTTAATTTTTATAAAAAGTTCTTGAGCTTTTGTAAGGAAATATGTTTTTTGGTGTATTCAGAGGAAAGGAAAATATGATTTATAAGATTATTTAAATAAAACTATGTCTTTGGTTCGATATAATTTATTACATAAATAATAAATACAATTAATAATGTTACATCATTTTATTCATATAATTTAAAACAAAATAAACATTAACTTTAATTAATTACGATTAATGAGCAACAACCCTTATTATAAGTTATTAGATATATTATATAAGATATTAGTATATCCTGTTGACACAACATAATGCACCCCTGGAATAATATGTATAATGGATTTCTCACCACAGAACCAGTGTGCCTTGAGAAGGAAAACCTTACACTGTTGACCGATAAATGCTCCTCTTCCTTCGTTCTAGAGGGCCCTCTCTATGTTGAAGTCTTTTTCACCATGAAAGGATTGCTATTGCGCGATTAGGTTCAATCCCTTGTGACTTGTTATAAGCAGATAACGCCTAGAGAAAATGAGAACGAATACCGAGAAAAACCCCTCCTAGTTGCCTGAATACAGTTGAGAGGGTAAAATTTACACGTTACCAACAGTGGTAAAAGTTACACGTTCAAGCCAGTAATGGCCAAGAGTGGAAAACACTTTACAAAAAGGGGGAGCCCTCACGTCACGTGTGAGACTCAGATTCCTTTAGCCTCGACTACCATTCGAGAGTCTGGTAAGTCTCGTGGCTAACTAGGAAATGATGATGCTGATGATACTAGAATACTTAAATAAATAATTATAACATATAATACAATTTTCAAAACCAACTGAAATAATATTAAAATTAACCAGTGTCGTGGTTTGACACTGGGGGAAATATTATTTTGAGTGACTCATTTCTAGAGATACGTGATTATCGCATTTTGCGATAAATGTCTCATGTCAGCCATGCGATATAATTGCGAAATTTTAAAATTGCGAATAGATGCGAAATTTTTTCCATATATCGATCTCTCGGTTACTCTACAAGAGCCTTTTTGCCTATGGAAACCAGAAGCTACTTCTTGAAATGAACCGAACATACCAAACTAGAATTAATAGATATTCTTAAGTCGGTTTCCAATATTTAAATATACATGTGTTTTGAAAACTTTAAATCATCTGTTCAAGCCCGCATGCTTAGCTGGAAGTAGATGTAATTCCAAATTGATGAAACGATATCGGTAATAGAAACTTACCTTTGTTTACAACTTTAACAACATCAATGAAACATGCTCAGTAAGTAAAAGCTTTATAAATTTTAAAATCCATTATATCATTTTAATCGGTGTATTCCTGTATTTCTATTTAATTTCAATGTTTTATATCATCTCTTCTCTCGTTTTAAAAGTATACATAAATTAGACTTTTTAACTTCAAATTCGAAATTTAGAAATAAACGCTAAATAGATGCTAAAATTTATCATTTTAAATGCTATTTTTTTAAAAAAATAGATGCTAAAATACGTGTCTCTACTCATTTCCCTTGCATCTTTAGAATCTTTATCGAATCTTTATGTCGGTGAGTTGCGCTTTGGATTTTCTGCTACGCCATCCATCCGTAGGAGTCAAATAAATAAATAAATAAATAATACCCATAAAATTTTGAATATGTTATCCTAGCACCTTTTTAAATATCATCTCAAATAGCTATTGTGAACATCGAATGCATATATTTTATGTACTGTACAAGAATAATAATCATTAATAACTTTTCAATCGTATAGAGCCTTGGCATTTTCAATTTGTCAAACAGCTACCAACAACGCCACGGCAAACGCTACTACGAATTTATTTATGAATAAATATAATAGTTTTAAATGAAAATTAATGCAGAGACATTTTTTAAAGACAATGTGATTGTTAGAATGTCGATATGTTTAGCCGTTTCAGTTTATTTCAAGTTTATACGGCGTACGATAAAAATCAATATAATTGGCTTGGCGATTAAAGCTATAGTGAAACCACCGTTTTTCTTTATATATTTTATTTTTACATTCTTTTACACTCTAGAACATATCCACCGTGTAAAAACATAATCTAATTAAATTATTAATAACTACAGTGAAACCCCGTTTTTATGTTTTTGAAGAGACCGATAAAATAAACGTAATTAAAGGGAAAACGTAGTTTCGGTTATGTTTTATTTAGATAATTACGCAAATCGGATTACGAAAATTACACATATTTGTGCTTTTTACAGCTCTTTCGATCTTATAAATCGATAAGAAAATTTCAATTAAATATGTTTATAAATCGGTTAGAATTTTTAATTTATCAAACGTAAATTACAGGAAATAAAAAATGTAAAAGCAGGTACTAAAGGTACTAAAATAAAAATGTAACGCAAATAACGGGAAAACGTGAATTCCGAGCACGTAAAATCGGTGTTTCACTGTATTTAATTTTTAAAATGATTAATAATAAACATGATAAATAATGATTGATTAATAAAGTATTTGATTCTAAACAATTGGATACTGTTGTTGAATGCATATAATATTTTTTATTAAATTAAATGCGAAAAAATAATAATAAAAAAATGTCAGTCTGGGGGCGATGTGGTCTCACCGAAGCCACGTATTCAACAGATGATATTATTCCCACATTGGTAAAGAAAAAAGGCGCTTTTTGTAAGGAGTGACCCGCTCGCATATTCAAGATGGCGGCGCCACGGGGACAACCAATGGCAGGCCGGCACCGTGGGTCACACATTCGTTGCGGAGAGCCGAGTCACTCTGGCCTCCGAATAAATCAATTTTATGTTCCGACATGACACCCGCTCCAGAACAATGCTGCCCACGACGATCAGGCAACGCCTGAAGATCATCACGGATCTTGTACAAATAATAATACCACTTCGGTGCGGAAATTTTGATCCATTTAAAATTAAATACATCTCGGAAAGTCTTTTTTTCTTTAACACTGTACTCCGATTGCATAGTTTAACATATTTAATTTTAATTTTAATAAAATATGGGCTTAATAACCGGTCACAAGTGCCCAAATAAGCTGTTTAATTAATAATTGAAATAACACAATAACAAATCGTATAATAATCGCAAAATTATTATTGTGGTTTTGTTCGTGTGATAATTAAGCCTGATTCCGGTACTTGATTTATAGCCGAAATATATCGTGTGCAAAGAACATAACTGATGTTTGATTTTAACGATTTCTTTGTGAAGAATTTATAGGAAAAATTCAATTTTCTTAGGCATTTAATAAAAAAAACTGGGGTTTAGACACTCGGAACTACATACAAAAAATGGGTATTTGTAAAAATATTAATTGTCTAACGTAAAAATGTCGCCTAACATACACAGGTCTTATTAATAAGTCTTATTATAAAAAATATATTTCTATGGTTTGAAGCCGGAAATAATCTTATAATCATTAATTCATAGGGCGAAACTCATAACAACCGACCAAAAAATCTGTAACGTCTTTCATATTTTAGATAGAATTATGAAAATTGAAACGAATATAGGTGTTAGTATATTCTTAAATATAAAATAATAAAATTTAAATTATGCTTTTAAATAATATTTAAATAAAACATATTTCTTAGTAACGGCCATAAAAAACATTTTTATATATTGAATACAACACTTATCGCAGTTTAGGAAATATTAATTAGTCGATAGGCGATAGTGACTAAAGCCTAAACTGTAAAGAAGCTAGGTTCCAATTTTCAAATTAATCGATTAAAAAGTTTACGAGTTATTTTTAATATACAAAACCTAATAAATACTGTTACTGTTATTTTACAATAATTTTCTTTGAGTATTTTTTGATTTCAAAGTATTTACAGATGTCTTAAAATATTAATGAAACATCAATAATTATTATAGTTATTAATTAATTAAATAATAAAAAACATGTATATTTTTCGTCCTCTCATATTATATGAGATTATTATAATTAAACTAATCATAATACAAATAGTTTACTGAAAAAAATAAGGAAAATCTTATCATGCTAGGTGTTCTTTCAAATAAAAAATAAGTATGGAGTATATATATTTATAGAGATTTAAATCATAATGTATGACGATTATTCTAAATCTTAACTTTGCTGGATATTTAAATATTATAAGGGTTCACCCGGGTAAAACTAATAAAACCAATTTATAGAAAATATATTTGTTATCAACGTCCATACATTTTTTTTTTGCACTTCTATGCACTTTTTGTGCAATGAATTTCTAATCAAGCTAGGACATATTTACAGAGCATCAAATTCGATTGAGTATATCTTTTATATCATAATAAATTGTATTCTATCTTTTTTTAATAATATATAAATAGTTATCAATTATTTTTATATGTTGTTCATTTTAAACAAAGGTTTTAATGAAGATGTTTTAGAACAATTAAAAAAAAGATTTATATATCATGAAATACTGTGCTTTTATTGTCTGTTATTTATAAAAAAATGTTTTTAGTTAATACATAACGCTGATAATTTAATATAGAAAACATGGCATAATTTTTATTTTGATTGTTTTTTATACATTATTTAAAAATACAGTGAAACCATGTTTTTACGTTTTTGAAGGGACCAATAGAAAATAACGTAATTGGAGGGAAAATGTAGATTAATTTTTATTTTTATTTTGATCTTTTAAATCGATATATCTCGATCTTATAATTCGTCTTGTACGTTTTTAATGAAAAAATAATGTTTTTGGTAAAATAGCTTTTAAGGCCCCCAATAATCTTAATAGCTTACCTCATTGAGATTTTTGAAGCACTGAGGTTTTTGTGCTTTTCCAATTATTAACAAGGGAAATTTCTCACTGCAATCTGAATTTGTAATTAAAAGAACAGTTAGCCTATTTTTGCTTAATTTCCCTCCATGACAAGTTTTAACCTTGATGACAACCTCGAAGTCGAATGTCTTCGAGGTAAGAACATTAAAGAACAGTCATCAGTTTCATTATCAATAAAAATATCTCTTGGAGCATAGTCTGCAATTAGAGTAGGAACATCCAGCTTCTTCCAATCCTCAGCTATGTCCAAATCACATCAAATCAGTACCTCTTCTTGAAACGGTCTATCAAGCAATTTGATGCAGTAAATACTTCGATATTTAATCGAGAGGCAAGGTGCAGGACCTTATCTCGAATTAATAGACCTCTCTGCTTCCTAATATTCATTTCTAAGATTTAAAAACGTCGCACATTTATTTATATGTGTGTTTAGAAATTGATTCGAATAAAAAAAGCGGGAAAACATGAAATCCGGGCACGTAAAAACGGGGTTTCACTGTATATGTTTGAATTTTATTATATAAAATGAAAGAATCTTTAACTATATTCAATCCAAATTTCATAATTTTAGCTCGAATGAAAAATAAGTTACAGATTTTTGACAGCAGAATACATGTTTTCTGATAATGACACAAAAAGTTTTTTTTGTGTTATCATCAGAAAGTTACTTATATTTTTAAAATAAACGTCAAATATTTAAATTAAATTATGCAACGATCAATTTTTATTGTTCCTCAGATTTTCCGTATTTTTGAACACATGGAAAAACTAAAGCAAAATTATAGCGTCGAATCGCGTGTTTATCGCCAAAGTTTATTTCATACACATTATACGTTTTAGCATTCAACTCTTTGTTTCGCAAATATACTCTGGACGAAATAATAACCGAACATTTTATAACGTAATACATGGCATATAACATCAAACATATTTTCGATAGACACAAAAATATGTACATGTCTATAACAACTCCCCCATCGTTAGAAAAAAAACACCAACGAATTTATCTGTCACACGAATCTATAATATGGCGTGGTCACGACAAATCGGTCATTCTGTACACATGGACAATCATTTTTCATGCATACGTTACTTAATTTTAATATCTTCATTTAATATATTTGTTTTAATACATATTAATAGATACCAGTTCGTTGTATCAACGTCGATAGTAATTATGGCCGGTGTTACTAGTTATATCATACCGCCGATCATTTTTCTCGTTAAAATGCTATTTCTTTGATATTTATAGGGAAAAAAATGTCAGTGGGTGGTCGCGAGGTCCGCGGCTGCAGCCACCATATCTTTTTTACGTCGTTTATCCGACCTATTCCGTGGTGGTCGGCGAAGAACAACGGCAATAAGCCTGCGACGAAACACTTGACGCTTTGCATAAATGGCAGGTGCCGGAATAATGTCAGTTGCTCGGTGGGGCAAGTGACAAAATTGCTCACCGCAGCCTGCCCCGGCCATATGGCGCTGCGGTGGCGCAATGGCCACTCCTTCGCAAATAATATCATACCATTTCGGTCGAAATTAATATCATTTCCGAAACTAATGCATACGTGGCACCGTCGAAAGTGCTACGTACGAGGTAATCGATCGAATGAAAATTCTCAAAGCGAATCGTAGTCTAATGGGCAGAGGGAAAACCGGAAGTCGCATGCTTGACGATGACGATGACACGGTTTCTATACTGAGAACATAGAAGTGATAATCCTTATAAAATGATTCTTAACTATCGCGCTATTTGCATTTATCACGGGCCCAATTGTCGCTGTTTACGTTTGGGGCGCAATTGTCGGCATCGATTTGTACCGCGCCGAATAGCTGTTTTACCGATACCATATATCTTTAATTCATAAAAACTGATCCGTCACAATAAAGCCTATTCTATCTATATAGCAATTAGGTTTATATATGGGTCATTTCAAACAATGGTTTTGATGAAGAAGTTTTAATTTTTTCATAATTGGAAAAATTTCATAGTTGTTATTTATAAATATATTTTTAAAATGTATTATTAATTATTGAAGAATATATATTTAACTATATGTATTTTAAATTTCACAAGTCTAGCTCAAATGGAATATAAGTTACAGTTTTTGGCAGTTGAATTCACGATCCGTCCCACTGTGCGACGGCTCGAAACCATCGTCGCTGGCCTATTTTGTATGAAATTAATGTATGAAAATAGACCCCAATAATTTCAAGTCAAGATATTGATAAATTTTTCGACAATACCTTGACATTTAAAAAAAATGGATTATTCCATAATTAATAATAGTTATTCATGATATATATTAGTAAAAAAACTTAATTTTGAATTGAATTAATTTTTCTAATAATTCTAACAATGTTGTTATTTTTTTTTCGCGATTGAGGACAATGAAGGTCAATAATTATTTGTATTTATGCTTTAGACTTTTTGAGACAAATACAAAAACTTGGGGCTCCCAAATAGACCCCATCGGCTTGGGTAGGTTAATACTGTAAGTAAGTTCAGTACCAGCAACCTAATGTTTGAATGCAGTTTATGTCAGGATACAACAAAGAAAGCATGTTTCTATTATTTTTTTGCTTAGAACTATTGTTTAGCATTAGATATGATTAATAATATTCATATTAACAGAGTTTAAATATATTAGTAAAAAGGTGGTGGATTTAGCACTTGAGAGGCCCATTTCACACCAATTTAGGTAAAAAGACTAAGAGAAAAATATAGTTTTTAATTTTTATTACTTCTTTTCTTTCTTGTTTTTATTAGCTTCTCGATGATCGATATTTGTAATATTTGATCGATGTTACAAATATTTATTATTTTTAGAAAAATTCAGGGCCCTCTGCAGGGCTGTATATCGATGAGTTGGATCGTTTTGTCTCAAAGTAACTACGCGCCTAATCCATAGATCACTGAGTGTAAAAAAAAAAAAATTTAGAGAATACAGATAAATTATAAATTATTTTTGTTACGATAATAAAAAAAAACGTTTTGAGGCCCCCTAAATTAATGAGAGCCCCGAGACGCGCCTTATGCGCCTGATGGGAAATTCGCTACTGCAGTTAGATTGTCCATATGGCTAGATTGTGCGGCGCACACAGGCGCCGGAAGATTAGGTGCGCCGAGAGGCGCCAAGATGGGAAAAATGAATTCAACTTTCTTAAAATCATAATCAATAAATTCCTTTCATAAAATGCTTATAGGGGCATAAGGGCGCCAATCAAAGTTCTGCACACAGGCGCCAGACACTGATTTTATTTAACAATAAGGGAATAATTCATCACCACAATAATAGACACCCGCGACCCGATAATGGATGACCCATGAAAAAAATCAGGAGCTAAACTTGGAGATACTTATTCTTCAGGACAATGGAGCAAAACCTCAGAGAAAAACGTTTTTAAATTATAAGTAAAGTCGAAAACCACTTAAACAAGTATTTCGATTCAAAACCGAAGTTTTGTTTTAAAAAAATAATATTAAAAAACTACTAATAAGAAAAGTTTCTAATAATGATTGAAATTATTTTTTATAATAATAGGAAATTTTATATTCATAAAAAATGAGAATTTTTTTTGGGTCCCCCTGATATGATCTACTCTTAATTATTTATTAGGTATTTGTTTTTGTCCCTTTAATTATATTTTTTATTAGTTTTAATTGTGTCATCTCAAAACCTGATAAATCCGTGTAAAAAAACAAACAAGATATATATATAGGTTTAGTTAAATAATTTTAATTATAGATCAATATTTTAATTCCATGAATAAGAAAAGATAGATTAACTAATAAAGTGAAGTCCCGTTTTTACGTTTTTAAAGGAAGCGATAAAATAAACGTAATTAGAGAAAAAACGGGGTTTCACTGTATTTATTTTTTTTATTCCAGACGACTTATTACAGTCTCAGGACAAATTTATTATCTCTTAAATTTATTTCTAATATGTATCCGGACTCATACTCTCTGGAATTTCGTTTACTATTGAGTACAGTAAACTCCCTGTTTTTACGTGCACGGAATTCACGCTTTCCCGCTATTTACGTTCAGTTTTTACAATCCTGTTTTATGTTGAAGACCCTGTTTATATCGGGGTATCACTGTATTTATATATAAACCTTTCTACAATATTATTAGAAAACCATATACATATATAAATATTTTCGGTAAAAAGGCGTTGTAATTATTAAGCATAAATATGTATAAACTTTAATAATTTATTATAGTAATAATTTCAAGTATTGCTTATTTTTATAGAAAAGGAAATCGTATAATCATGAATTAAAATTAAAAAATAATAAACAGGACCAAGAAAGTTGTATACACTCAAATCAAAATAATAATATTTTATATATATTTTTTTTTTACATATTAATAATCATATTATTACTACAAACCGCATTAAATCTAAAAAAAAAGTATGATAATAATTATGCAATTAAATTTTAATCATGCAACTTTGATTCGTTCTTCGTCAATATACAATTAGTAGTAAAAACTTAGGATGTATCTTGAATTAAATTAACATTATAATACTTTTTTGCCTCTCAAATATTTTTTAAATACCAATTTATGTTATACTTTGAATTAGTCCGTCGATTGTTTCTTATATTCCGTAAAAAATAAATATTAAAAAAAAATATCATTCATCATCACATATTGTTATTATGGCTATTTTACTCTAATATTTATATGAATGATTTTTTAACCATAATTTATTTCCGTATGGGCAAAAAAGCGGATTGCACTCATTTAACAATGGGATGCATGATAATTGTCCGGTCTAAAAAAAAATTGGTAGAAATTCGGAAAAAGGTTCGGCGGGCAATTAAACAATTAGTCTGCCTTTACGCGTTCGGATATAAAAATATATAATTTTATCCGAAAAAAGGGTCGGATCTAGTGGTGAGGGCGCCCGGGCGCCGCTTGACACCGCAGGCTAGTGTTAAAAAAAATATAGGCACCAGAAAGGTTCTACAATAAAAAAAAATAGACGTAACAACAGTCCATCGGATCATTTGATACGAATGGTCATATCTACTTATATTTAATAATGCAATAAAAATTATATAATAATATTATACACAATATCTAATATTTTATATAGAGTATTATTTATTTTTAATTAGTCTAGTATCTGTTAGCACGACCCTCATATAATGTAAGGTAGAACAATGCAAAAAGGTTTTTAAATTACATGGTATTAGGATAAATCTTACCCATTTCTTCCGAGAAATAGGTCGTTACATGTATATATGCGTTTGAGCGGGTGTAGGGGCGTCCGCCCCGGGCGCCTCAGGACGCGGGGCTCCTCCTAATTAGTGACGGGGCTCCGGCAAATACGACGCGGTATCTGCGGTCTAGCCGAAAATAAAATTTCGGAAAAAATCAAACCAATCCATCATCCGATCAAGGCATACCAACATTTCCCAATTTTCACCAAACCCCGTGGATATTTAAAATAAAAAAAAAACAACAACCACGCGAGCCCATTACCAAATTAAAGGCGCGGTGTACTAATCAAGTGATGGACGACACGAAACGGCGGGAATCGAAAAAAATGTTTGACGGCAATGGAATTTTGTAGGTGCTTAACATAATTGAATTTTTATTCAGTATGTAAAAGGTTTCATGGAAAAATATAGGGAATTTTGCGGGTTCTATAATTATTATAACCTGACATTGATAGTGATGTTGGATGCTTACATTATTATTGGCTGTCGAAAAAGTTTCACATTTATTGGTGTATTCAACGATTCTTTACTTTTGGAAAAAAAATGGATAATGTAGAAAGAATTTTTGGAAAAATACAACAGCGATATGTTCCATATGCCTTTGTATTTACCGAACATAGTTGCTTGCGATTTATTCCAATTCACAATTATTAAAAAAAGCCAAAAAAGTACAACATTTTTTTTAAATTGGGTGAAAAGACATAACGCCATACCAAAAATTGCGTTCCAAAAATTTTTTAAAGCTTAGAAAAAATGCTGACACAAATAATCTGACAGGGATTACATGCGGTTTTGAAATAGCACGATTTTTAACAGCGTTAGTTTAAAAAAATGTATTTTTAATAAATCTAATAGTTGAATTTATGGAAAAGACTATGATTATGTGAATATAATTATTATTTATAATAATACCGTCTTAAGTTACGAATCCCAAGTTCATCTGGAGGAAAACTAAATTGTGCTCGAGCAAAGGATTGCTAGATTACGGTTAAGATATTCTCTTCATGATCTCAAAATAAAGATTGAACTTGCGTTTAACGCGAAGAAAGATAAAAATCCAATGAAATTATTATAATATTGCACATTAGAGGGCTGAAAAGAAGGATGTAGGAGCGCGCCGTTCATATGGCCAGATTGTGCGGCGCACACAGGCGCCTTATATTAAATGGCGAAAATTTTAAAATATAAAATAATAATTTATGGAACATTACAATACAAGTGATAACCCGTAGTTCCTAATTTCAAGCACACCAGACGTAAAAGGGCGATAATCAAAATTCTGCACACATACATCGGATACTGTCGATATTATTTAATGTCCATTTTATAAAATGGAAATCATTTTAATAAATTATTATTTTATATTTTGATTTTTTTCATTTCATTTGAATGCCCCGAATCTTCCGGCATCTGTGTGCGCCGCACAATCTAACCATATGAACGGCGCAACTCTGAGTTTTGTGTGTTTTTTTCAATACCTTTTTTTATGGAACGTATTTACCGCGAAAATCGAGGGATGTGTGTACTTTAAAGAAGACAAAATAATTAGTAATTCTATTTCTATTTACAATAGATATTTTTAAAAAAATAAAATTTAGTGCTATTAATTATTCGTTTTACGCGGATTTAATACTAACCTAGCTTAACGTGTTTTATGTATTTTTTTAAAATAAAATTCGCATTAAATCAGTATTTTGATATTCGAATAATCAACGTCGGAATATAGCTGTATTGTTTACGATCTGATATAATCTCTATAAAGCATGGAGTGGATTTCTAGATAATAAATAATATCAAAAGTCGTACGTTAGCCACACCATATATATTTTTTTTACCATTTTTTTTGCCATGGCGTGTATGCGAGTAATATATAAAGCGGTAAGAGGACGAGCACAAAATATGGTCGAAATTTAACCGCACGTTATGAAAATCTCCAATGCAAGGTGCAGTCACAAGCTGACCAATTCGTATCAACCGTCAACCGCAGACATTTTTTTTTATATTTTATTTTGAAAACATATCCGCTAGTAAAAGTAACAGACGCTCTCGAACATTCCCTTTACACAAGCGGAGCCTGTAATTATTCCGATACTCTCCCTGCATCGATATAATTATTGGCAGTGTTGCCAACTGCAGTTATAGTCGGAAAAAATATTAATTATAGCCATTGTGCGCCATCACGAACGGGGTAAAATATCCGCAATTATTTTAAAAACACACAATAAAATGTCTCTATGTGTTTTAAATAATATTCTTATTATTTAATCGCCCGGTATAATATTAATTAATGTAATGCAGATTAGATTTTAATCTCAGACACGAAACGGCTACTACAAACAATGGTGTGTTTTATCGTTTTGCCACTTGCTCTCCAAAAAAATGATATTATACGACGCCAGCGGCGAATATCCTTGTTAGGATAAATAAAAAATCCTTTTATGGAACTGACCAAGATCCCAACCCACAATTATATCATCCCGAAGGCATAAAGGACGCTCTAATTTGTACTGCAAAGATCATAGGGAGACGCCGAACCGGAAACTGCAAAGACCAACGCCGAAACAATATCAATTTAATACAAAAATATATTATAGTAGGCATCTTGTGGTCATATCAGCGCCATATCCGACAACCCCGCCCCGACTTTTGAGAACATCGTCATATCCGTAGCAAAAAATAAATACAAGTACTCTTTTTTTACACGGTTGATACGATTGAACAGTAATAGAATTCATAGTAAAATTGGTTCCATATATTTAAAAAAAAAACGTATATTAACTTTAAAGTTACAAATACAACATATTATTCATTCATTTGAACATTACTTAAAAAAAATACTAACGACACGTCCAATGTGTTAGTCCAATATGTTTAGAGTATATTGGGCTTTGGCTATTTTATTCTTCGTCTTATAATTCCGTTATAGACGTAATTAAAAAATATCCTTACTCCTTTTTACAATAACCTTCATAAATATAAACCCATCCATTTCCCCCCTCTCTAACTAAGACCCTATATACTCCCAATCCTATCATAGTATTCCTCTACCTAAAACTATTATACTTCCTTCATAAAAAAAAGTAAGAAAGGTAACACAAATAATAATTCAGACCTCTTTTGTCTCCAATTTAATTAAAATCATATCCAAATTAGCCTCAAATAATTTAAAAACTTAAACTTCTTAACAACCTTTAGCTTGGTTCTATACTTATCTCTTTTTTTCTTATTCTTTAATTTTAATATAATAACCATAATAACGGCACAGGCGCATATATATATATCTGGTCTCTAATAGATTTCTCACCACAGAACCAGTATGCCCTGGGAAGGAAAGCCCTAACCTGTCTTTCCTCTTCCTTCTTTCCAACTCTCTGAGTGTAAAAAAATAAATAAAATTTATTTATTTATTTATCATAAAAAAAAATAATGCGTGATTATGTATTAACCCAGGTCGCCAATCACGCATAAATACATAATAGTATAGTAAAATAACATAATAGTAACATAAAAATAATTTCAAAGTATATAAAAATATAAATGTAAAATAACAACAATAAAAAAGTGACTATAAATATCCAAAGATACATAATAAAGAGGAAAAAACATGTTAAAATACCTATGTCCATATACAAATCTGGTCTCTAACGGATTTCTTACGACAGAGCCAGTATGCCCTGAGAAGGAAAACCCTAAACAGCTGAACGACAGACGGTCTAGTCTCGATACTTTCGCCCCTCTTCCTTTTTTCCAAGAGACCCCTCTCCGAGGAGATCTTTCCCATGATAAAGGGATTGCTATTGCGCAGAATTAATAATCACTTGCGACTTGTCACTTGTGACTCGTTATAAACAGAAAACACTTAAAGAAGAGGAAAAACAAATACCGAGACAAACCCCGTCCTACTTGCCTGGACAGGAGGGTAAATTCCGATACCAGAAAATATACGTACAATGCCAGTATTCAGCAGCAGAGGAAACTCTTTACAAAAAACCGGTATATTATTCATATTTAATTAAATTGTAACTTTTCGCTGTCACCCTCAGTACAGTCACAAAAGCCGGCATAATGCTATAAAGTCACATTGTAACTCACTGGTGAGATGCCGGCGGTCGAGTGAATGATTGACTGCTTTTGAAAGAAAAACGTAAATGAAAAAAAGGAGAAACCGTGTAAAAACAGATTTGAGTGTATATATTATTAATACATGATATACTTATTTCTACGCGATTATTTATAAAAAAAAAATATATTCGTCCTAATTTCTACTTGATTCATGACAGAATGATGAAAGATAGTTCAGAGGCATTGCAAGAAACATTGTAATAATAAAGTCTAATATAAGCTCTCTGCTAGTGCTTGGGAGGTGGATAGAAAAACCCCAAGACCCATTTTTATTTAAAAATCGCAGAAATTATTATATTTATTAACATATCAAGTATACCGGAAAGAAATCCATTTATTGTGTCTTATATGAGATCAGTCTGTCCTGAACACAGTATAGTAAACATAATTGCAAGTATTTTTTTTTCTATAGTACTGTTCCTCGGCTTTTTTAAAATATAGATTTTATTTTATTATAAATAATAAAATGGACAAGCCCGAAGCTCGAAGCTCTCAAATAGGACACAAAAAAATGGATTACTTTCCGTTACACCTAATATATTATTAGTGTTTTCGGGGATACGAATATCCATGCTGTATAAATATTAATATTAATATCAATATATGTGCTTTCAGATGTATTCAAATAAAAATTCGATAAAGATTCTAAAGATGCAAGTAAATGAATCTCAAACATACTTTCGCCCCCAGTATCAAACCACGACACTGGTTAAATTTAATATTACTTCAGTTGTTGATGACAGATTGAAATTTATATTGTTTGTTTATAATTATTAATTCAACGAAGGATAAATGGCGTTAAATTAATTATTTCCAATACGCATTATAATATTAATACGTATCCCCTGGCCAGTGTTATAAAGAATTCCCTGAATTCATAGTTTTCTTCAGAGAATTAACCTATCCATGTACTAACATAGCTCATTCGCGGTTAACGCACACCAGTGGTCTATAACGTGGGGTACGCGTTATTTTAGGCAATAATAATCGTTTAAAGTTACTTGACGGATATTTTTGCAAAGGTGACATTTTAACAATGGACGAAAAAGTAACTTTATTTAGAAACAAAATCGTGTTGTGGAGGGAGAATTTAGATAAAGGATCCTAAGAAATGTTTCCATCATTACCTGAATTTGCTTCCGAAAATGAAGAAAAAGCAGAACAAATTAAAGGATATATAGTTACACATTTAAAAAAATGGAGGCAGAATTTTGTAATCGATTTGGAGATCTTCCTAATATAAAGACAGAGTTTAAATAGGTCATGAATCCGTTTACTGATGATGTAAAAATAGATCATCTTTCAAATACAGCTCAAGAACGGTTATTCGACATAAAAGAAAGGACAATGTTACAATCCGAATTTAAACAAAAAGTTCTTCAAACCAGATCTTTGAATTGCATTAACATTGGGAATAAAAGCGAGATTTTTCCGTAATTTCCCATTAAATAAAAAATTTAAAATTTTTATCATAATTTATCAATAGTTTCATTTAAAAAAAATGATTTGGAGACCGCTGACTTACACTACGTAATAATATGCATGATACATACAAGCCATAACACTGGTTCACATATTAAATTTTATAAAAAATATTTATTTATTTATTTTGGGGATAGTATGCCGTTTACGTTTGTCGAGGGCGCATTCGTCGCTGTTAACAGTTGTCGGGGCGGAGTTGTCGGCCGTGCCATCTCACATGATACACCGTTCCCGTGGCCAGACGATCAGAAGCCTGTCATTAGTACCGGCGCCCGAAAAAAAGCCAACAAGTTGCATTGAAAACAAAAACAAAACCAGAAAAACACGCCGCCGTCGTAAACGACCGTACAAACAAAATCATATTTGACAAAGCGCCAACGGACACTCGACCGAAAAAGCCGGCCCCAACACCAAACACTGCGGCCATGAAAAATCCACACAATGTCACATCACACGTTTCACTGTCACTGTCGATAACGTCTGACTTTTCAGGATTCGTTGTGTACACAATCGCACCGTTCATGGCCGAGTTCGGCTTTTGTACTGAATTAAAAATGAAATTACACCACGTTTTCCGATAGTGGAAAAATAACACAATAATGACGGCATAATAGCCCCGAAAAAAAAGTAAGTGAACTTAATTCGACCGGTCGGACCGTGCGTTGGCAGCAGTTAACTAGATAAGGTAATTTTGAGACCGTAATCGGTGAAAAAATTATACACACACACGGATTATTAAATCTAATCGTTTAACAATTGAGGCGAATCCTGTTGCCGACGATACAGCTGCCGAATCGATGCCAAATGGGTAGGTAGATAGATTGAAAAGGGGGGGGATTTACGTTATATATATTTTATTTAAATAATAAATATATTTGTTTACGATCATTAGTCGAGATATGTTTCTGATTGGTTTTTAAGTATTTTATAATTATCGCTCGGCATTTTTTGAAGAGTCAATATTTTTTTTTGTTGTTATTTAGGACGAGTGTGATTTTGTTTCGACATTTTTCGCGTCTGGCAACACCGCGCGTGATATTTGTGTGTTTGAATTTTGACCGTGTTTTCACGTCGATTAAGGACGATTGTTGCGTGATTGCTGGCCGGTTTATGATCTGTTTTGGTTTTATCGCCGCGCTCATGTTGCCCAGCCTGCGGCTGTTGGGCGTGTACCAGTTCGGTAGGCTGGCCGCAGCATTGTGAGGAATGTGAAAGGTTGTCAACTTTGATATTTTTTATTATGCTTTGTCAGGCGTTTCGAAAATTATATATTTAATAATAAAAGTATATAATAAAAAAAACATTTTATGAATTATAAATTAATAATCTTCCGGGTCCTGTGTGCGCAGCACAATATGGCCATATGGACGGCGCGCCTCTGTATAAATATTATGAATATTAGTGAAAAAATATGTTAAAGCACAGATTCCCAAAATATCCACAACAACCATTTAACATCCGAAAGCACAATTAATCAATAATAAATATTATAGTGCTTTTTAAATTAGATTTATCAATAAATTAATAAAATATATAACTATTGAATTTTAAAAAGGTTAATTCGACTTGCAAAAGCTTTTTTCTGCTAAAACATTCTGGTAAAATTGACTCAAGTATAACCAAATTTGGAATTACATGACAATTTAATTGATACTTTTTACACAAATTTATAAAAAGGTGAAATTGATTTGTAAAGTGGTGAATTTGATTTGCAAAAGGGTGATTTTGGAGTGAAAACTGTCTAATAACGTATTCTATTGTTTTAAAAATAACTGTATAAGTATTATTGTTATACTAGAATTAATGTTCACCAAATTTATAAAATGAATTTTACTAAAAATATCGACTATCATTGTGTAAAAATTTCGAGACCTTCGACGACTTTGTGGAAACAATAACATTTTTTATCATCAAAAATTTCAATAATGTTTGTTCATATTCAAGTCAGAAAAAACATTTTTATGTTTAAATTATTATTTCCATTGATTTTTCATAAATGTGAAATGGTTCAGTCACCATTATTTTTTTTCATTTAATACTTCAAATAAGTATATTTTAATGAAACTGAAACCAGACGGCCCTCGACGTACATTTAAAAAAAACAATTTTTGTTAATATTATAAAAATTGTTTCTTCAATTTCCCTGTCAGTGGCGGATGGTGACTTTTTGGCGCCCCTTCAGGGATATAGAATATAATTGAAAGGGAGGGGGGGGTTGTCGGTTATCTAAAAATTTAGACTTATCACTAAACTTCGATTTTAGTTTAATATGTCGACAAGGTTTAACATGTCTTCTTTGTTTTAAAAAAAAATAAATGAAGCTCACAAAAAAGGAAATACAAAACTAAGTTCTTTAAAATAATGAGTAACGTCTCCGGGGCCCCCTCGGGCCCCCCAACGATTGGAGGCCAGATGCTCCAGCATCAAAGCATCCCTATAAATAATTCAATGCCCTTAGTATCTCTGTCATATGAATATTTAATTCATATAATCGAGCAACATTCGCTAAGTTAAATACACAATGAAAATGAAGACTTTAAAATTTTGACAATTAAGAATATAAAGGAGTTCTTCACGAATCTTGTCATTTTTTTTACTATTGTGATTGAATATGTAAGGGCGATTGTGAAATAGAGCATATCATAAAAAAAATGTATTCAACTTACTCTTTACAATATTCTAAAGAAAACACCTGAAAAACTTGAACAAGCCACGTTAACTTAATTATGATTAATAATATTAACTATAATAATATACATATATTATTGATAAATAATTATTATAAAATACATTTTTTTTAGATTCCTCTACTTTCAAACATTTATTCATTATTAATTAATTATGCGCGAAACTCAAGGGACGCCTGTAAATAAATAGAAATAGACAGGATTTCAAAACTGTTATTTTGGTTGGATTTGGATGAACCGAAGTAAAAATCAAATTTTTAATGGTGGTTTTAGGAGCTTCAGCGACACAAGTTCGTGTTGAAAACGTCATCTCTGGTTTTAACCGCTTCACACTGGTGGCATCTCCGTACGGACGACGCGGAATACCGTAAGGCCACCGGTGGCCGCTATCTTTGCGTATAAACGCTCTATTTTATAATATTTTCTGGCTATATTTTTTTGTGATAGTCAATTGTGTTTTTATGTAGACGAAATAACGAAAACCCTCTTTTAATTAAACACGCGGTATATAACAGTAAATGGAAATACATAAAGAGATATTTTCAAATCTGTGGTAACTTTCATCTTTTTTAATTATAAATAAATATACACGAGGATCCTACACAATTCAACCGAATTTGTTTCGT